>JAODKM010000059.1:1648236-1658964 GCA_026780845.1 Petrocephalus sullivani | reverse complement strand
GGGGGGGGAGGCGGGAGGCGGGAGGCAGGGGGGCGTGGTGAATTAGCCAAACTCACTCGTATCAAAGCGCCCCCCAAAAAGAACTGTAGTCGTAATGGATACTCTGACCCCATATTTATTTCCATCAGATAAATTTGTATTATTTTAATTTATGTGTGAATATGGTAACCTGATGCTGTGCAATAGAAGATCCGAGGTGGTTCTGGAACATTCTTGGCCCAGCAGATTGCTAAGCATGTTGTTTGTGTAAACAGAAGCAGAACCTGAGCCAGCCGTACTACCCTGGGGGGTGTGTGTGTGTGTGTGTGTGTTTAGGGCTAAACGACATTCCTCCCTCTGACCCAGGCCCGGCCATCTGGTGGAGTTGCCCGCCTATGATGAGGCGGGACACCCGGGCTCGGCGCAGGTCAGGCTGGGTCTCGGGTACGAGGCGAGAGAGCAGAGCTTCACGGTGGCCGTAATGCACCTGTCCAACTGTGGGGCCCTCGCTCTGCCGGTCGCGTGCAACATGTGAGCTCTGGGCCTTTTTTCACCTTATGGCGGGGGGGTTGTATTAGATTACAATGAGTGATGCTTAATTAATTCCATTTAATATAATCAGAAATATTAACTGGCCAGCAGGTGGCACAGCAATTAAGCATCCAATATGGACATGCTTAATTTACTTCAGCTTAAATGGAAAACCCTAAAAATTGTAACCTAAAGAGTGAAATTGATAGCTCAGTTGATTGATAAAAATGTGTTCCCTGACTTAGCAGCACAAAGCAGCATTTGGCCCTTTACTTGGGCAGTATTGTTGTTACTGTTGCTGTGTTTCTTCCTGCACCGCGGCTCGGTTGACGATCCATCCCCCTGCCTAGGTATGTCCGTGTAGCGGTGCTGCCCTGCTCAGAGACCACCAGGTGCCTCTTCCGGACCCTGGGGGTGCCGCCGCAGGACACGGTGGAGCTGAACGAGGTGTTTAGCATGCACGTTTCCCATGGTGCTTTGAGGCAGAAGACGCTACGCGTCGATGTCTGCTTCATGAGCGGATCTGGCAGGGAGGAGTGCCTGGTGAGTGCCGACTCCCCTGTTTGGCTGCCTTTGAGGATGGGGAACTACCCCCCCACAGAGGCCCTGGCTAGTATCTAGTATTCACTAATTAGCAGATTAGTGAATTTCACACTTATTTCAGTTTCTTACACTTCTTAACACACTACTGAAGAATCTCTAGTAGTTTTCAATTCAAGAAACTTTCCCAGGGTTTCCCAGTGCCAGCTAACAAGGTCAGTGTGGCCTGTTAGCTTTTGGTTATGAGCAAGCCATGCTGCGGTTGACCACGGTTGACCATGTCCTTTTGATTTCCTGCCAGGCTGGAGCTCAGATAAGTCTGGCTGAAATCAGCAACTCTGGAGAATGCTCCACAAAGTGGTACAACCTTCTCAACTACAGCTACCTGGCAGAGATGGATACCAAGCACCGGGAGATGGAGTACGCCGTGGGAAAGCGGAGGGTAAGAAGTGCCATTCTCACCCATGCTTCTCCTCAGACCATTTTCATATATAGTTTTAAGTCAGAAGGTTTATCTATTCCATCAAACCTCATTTTGAAAGTTAATGACCCAGGGCCCATATTGACACCAGACACATATGCTATAACGCTTATAGTCCGGAACATAAAGAAAGCTATTATTAAAATATATGAGTAGTTTCAATGATAAACTTCTGAAATAAAGTCCCCCCCCCCCATTTCAGAACTCTCCCCCAGCCATGGAGACCAGTGCCACAGAAGGAAGCAGGGATGAGATTGAGGGCTCTCTGAAGCTAAAGTGGTGAGTGTGCCCAGGGCTTCTCAAAGCATCCTGTGGTATTTTGTCCTTGGCTCCTTTGGCTTCGTAATCTGAGAGTCCATCCCCACACAGGCACGCCGACTCCCTAGAAGGTGATGTTTTTGAGGAGGAAGAAAGCAATGTGGAAGAAGGAGAGGAAGAACTGGAGGAGGAAGAGGAGGAGCCTCTGGAGGAAGAGGAGGAGCCATACCACAACACCAGCCAATGGGGGGCAGAGGGGGAGGCGGCGATCCCGTTTCAGGCGGGAGCAAAGGCGGAACGGGTAAATACAGTAAAAACTCTATAGGAATCTGTGAAAATTGTATTGTAGTGGGGGTGGTGTGTAGCTCAGAGGATTAGGATGCTGTGCCTGTGATCAAGGTTGTTGGTTCAAATCCCAGGTGATTTCATCCATCTTTGAGCAAGGCCCTTAACTCTCAATCGCTTCAGGAACTGTCTGACTCTGCTTCCTCTAAAATATGTCACTTTAGATAAAATGATCAGCTAAATGAATGGATAAGTGACAGACATGTCCTTGTTGATGCATAGCAGTAGGATTGACTTTGCCGTCGTACCTTTCAACATATGCAGTTCGGTTGTTCGAGCCGTTTAAATCGAAAGCGTGGCTTACAGCATTCAGCTATATCTTTGGCTCTGGTGATAGTCTCTTCGGTGTTAATGATTGCCAGCTGTGGATGTGGGTGTCCTTTAGGCCAGAGATGGCTCGCGTTGTGATTCCTGGGATTTTAAATGTGACAGGTGAATAAGGAGACGAGCACGGAGGGTCTTTCGAATTCGGCCTGGGTGGTGCGGCCCAAGGAGCGGAGGCTGGCGGTACCACGGCAACCCGCCTTCATGAGGGGGGGCACCATCATCCGCTCAAAGACCTTTTCCCCCGGGCCGCAGAGCCAGTATATCTGCAGGGTGGGTACAGCCGAGCGCGCACACACAGAGACTCGCACGCGGACCTGCACACAGTCTGCTGACTCAGAGGAATTTCCATTCAACCCAATTAGCCAGCAGTTCCTGACCTACTTTCCTGTGTTGGCTTAGAAAAGCAGAAATCTTTCCTCTTTCTGCAATCGCTGTCACGGTGGCCCTCCCTAAATTTGTGGAGTGCAAAAAAAAAAATGGTGAAGCATTTTCCCGTTTCGGTAATGAGAACGGCGGTGAGCAGAGCGATTTTCGGCACGTCGGCTTGTGACGCCGTTGCCCTCGTCTCGTGCAGATTAACCGCAGCGACAGTGACAGCTCCACCCTGTCAAAGAAGTCCCCCTTCGTCCGGAACTCTGCAGAGAGGCGCAGCGTTCGGCTGAAGAAGGTAGGCGGTGCCACGGGCACACGGGCACCCTCCGCCAGCCGGTGCCGCGTTATTTATTATTTGGCAGCAGTTGGAAACATTCATTTGTTTATTAATTCATGTATTCATTTGCCCTCCCATATACATGGTTTTTGCATTTATTCATCCATCCATCCATCCATCCATCCACTTATGCTGTCAATCATCCATCCATCTATTCTTTCATGATATAAATCCATCCCTTGGTCTGTCTGTCCATCCATTCATTCGTCCATTTAACCATCCTCCTATTCACTTATCTGCCAATCCGTCTACCCATCCTTACATCCATACCTCCATCCATATATACATCATTCACTTATCTGCCAATCTGTCCATCCACCCATCCATTAATCTATTCACTAATCTGTTCACCCATCCATCCATCCATCCAGCCACCCCTGCCTGCGAAGGGTTTGGACGGGCTGCTTCGCACCTCCCTGGACCTGGAGCTGGACCTGCAGGCGTCCCGGACCCGCCACTCCCGCCTGGGCCAGGAGCTGCACGTGCTGCGACAGTTGAGCGCGCAGCTGGAGGAGGCCCGCATGTGCGGCAGCAGCCGGCTGCCTGCCTGGGTGCAGGAGGACGAGCGTCTGCAACTGCTGCTGAAGCAGGTGGAGAAGCAGGTGAGTGTAAGCCCCGTCTGTCCATCTGCTTGTCGAGGACTCGTCCGCTTGGTGTATCGGTAGTCATCCATCCATCCATCCATCTGCCAATCCTGCATGCATCCATCATCCATCTATCCATCTGCCAATTATGCATGCATGCATCCATCTATCTACAGTTGCGTGTTCTACAGTCTATTTATCATTTTGTTAATTGGCCAGTCAGTAGGACCATTATATAATCATTTAGTTACCTAGAGCATCTGCCCATTTGTTGAGGGATCATTCGCTCGGTGTATCACCGGACATTCATCCCTGTATTTCCAAACCCTACCTTGACAAATCACGCTCACAGCTAGTCCAGATTATCTGATGGTTCACCATAACAAATGTGATTCAACTAATCTACTAATTTAAGCTCATAAATATATGTGGGAACCCCTACATTTAGTTGTCTGTTATTCAGTCATGTTTACCATTCCAGTCATTGGTCAGTCAGTAGATCTATCCGTTATATAATGATTTAGTTAAAGTCCGGTCTAACCCACCAGTTACATCTGATTTGTTATCGGACGTTTTTGTATGTAGTCCTGCCAAAGCTGCCGAGTGGGAAATGGAGACCAATTTCCCTGTCCGCACGAAAGGAGAGCCCTCATAACAATCCCTCGCTGATGCTGATGTCAATAGACAAGCCTCTGTGCAAGGCTTCCCCAGGAGCCAGGCTCCGTGTTTGTGCTGACTGACTGTTAAGTGGCTAAGGAGGTTTTTCCACCGCAGGAAGTACCATACTTTTGGTACTTTCGGTACCTCAATAAAGTACCAAAAGTTCGGTACTTCTTTGGTGTTGGTTTTCCACTGCCGTAAAAACTGGTACCGGCGCTGAATAAAAGGACAACGTGATGGGGGGCATTTTGTACTGAATGGCTCTAGTATGCAGCTGGACGATGCTGGATATTAAATCTAACATCGCATGTTATGCACATGCAGTTGTTACATCGCTAGTGAGTTTCATTAAGATCAGACTTTTTCTTACTTTCGGTTTTATACGAACATAACGGACAGCGCAGGGGGCTAATGTTTTGCTAAAACGTTTTCACTTTGGCATAGGGAAAAGGCTTAGCTAACTTTGTCATTTTAATGATTATTTCTTGCGTATATTATATTTATATCCAATATATGTTTTAAAATCAGTTTAAAGTTTACCTCCGCTGCTTTTGCTTGGGCGCTGCATGTGTTCTCAGAGACGATCATAATCATTCTCACCCTTGCTATTTAAATCACTCCTAGACCAGTTTGTGAGAAATTTTTAATTTTTTTTTTTATTTTATGTTAACTAACTTATAAATACCCCAATATTTATTACAACAAAATCATATCGCTATATCTGGAGACCCTCCAGTACTGTGTTGCAGTAGTATATTAAATAAAATACTTTTTAAATTTCTTGTTATGCCATCTAGATTTTGTTGCATCTGTTCTTCTGACCAGATTGCAATTTATTTATTTTTTTACTTCGTTTGTTGCCGTTTTCTGAGTTTGTAACGTTTCATCTAGACGGGGATCGCATTGTGTTTCAGAATCGGGCTATTTGCATTACCAATCACAGCGAAAGCATCTCAAGTTATGCTCCAAAGTACCAAAGAAGTACCCCAACTGGTTTGGCATTTTCAGTACTTGAATTTTTGGTACTGGTACTCGACCGGATATCAATGGAAAAACGAAAGTACAGAATTTCGTGCAGTGGAAAAGGGCCCTAAATGGGGAGGAGGCGGCACCAAGCTGTGGCACTTAAAAATCCAATGTCCCATAAGGGAGTCCCCCATCCACCAACTGTTAAACAAATTAATAAGCTGTAATTAAAAACCACAAGGTCGTCAAAAAGAAGCAGTTTGGCCGATAATTACTGCGGACGGGCCGCCAAGGTGGTGCGAGTGCTGGAGGTTCTGCTCTCCTCCCCTCTCCTGTCCTGCGAGGATACCTGGAATGAGAGGCCCGTGTCCCGTTCCCTCCCCGCAGACCCAGGAGGAGCAGCAGCAGGAGCAGAGGGTGGACAGGATGATGCGGGCCGCCGCCAAGGACGTGAACAAGATCCGCGGCCAGAGCTGCAAGGATGTGCCCGAGACACAGTCCTTCAGGTACTGTGGGTTGGGGGGAGGTTGCCCCCCTGTCCTCCAGCAGGATATCCAAGCTGATTCAGGGAGCCCGGCACATAATGGTGGCCCCAGAATGTGTTAAGTTATATGTAAAATCAGATGGAGGGCCCCAAGATGACATTTTGTAAGGGGGTAGAATTTCTAGGTATGCTCCCGCATGTACTAGCCATATAAATAACTATAAACAATTGTTCTTCGGTGGCCTGCGACTTCATCACAGTAATGTTGCTGACTACAAGATAAAATGTGTAGAACCTTGTCGTCGACTTGCCCTTTCCAGTGCTCTGGCCTGCGAAGCCTTTGAAAGCCTGACACTGCTTTTGGCAAGCCTGTGTAGTGCCACCGACGTGCCTGTTCCGCCTCGTGATGCCGCATTCTCTCTGTGAATCCGCCATAAAGGGAGAAGATGGCCTTCTTTACTCGCGCGAAGATCCACATCCCCGATCTCCCAGCGGACGACGTCTAGAGCGTCTTAAGTATTCTGAAGTCTGAACTGCTGTTTCCAAGGAGATGAGACTGACTTCTGGTGGTGTTATGAAGAAATGTTCAAAAAAATATGTGGAAAAAGTCACATTTTTAAACACTGGGCTGTAGATTTTTTTTAGTTGATAATCTGTATAGTTTTGTCATTGTTAGCAACAGGAGCCTTTTTTTGCTTATTGTAGCATTATTTTTCTGTTACTGATTAATGTATTATTTTAGGTGTATTATGTATTAGCATATTCGCGGGCAGTGATTCGAATTAGAAGTAGGAACTGTTGCTGTTTTTAACAGGAAGGAGACTCATCCTTCGAAGATGTGAATACAAACGTGCAAGGTACTTTTGGCACGCGGAGGACCAGGCTTTGGAACTTGTATGACCGCTTCTACGTGAAATCATTTGGGGATGGTTTTCGGGGGCTGGCCGGCCCTGAGAGGCTGGATCCAGCGGCTTCCCGGAACGGCTCCGGTGCGCTTGGTCGGGCCGGTAGCGTCAGAAAGGCACAGCACTTAGCGTGGCTAACTCTCAGGTAACACAGAGACGCTCGTGCACTTTAAAAGCTAGCTTGGAAATAGTGGCTCCGATTTAATCTGGGAAAAAAAACGTCCATTTCTCCACATTCTTCACGCACTTGGGCGAGTAAATTATAACCGTTAAGAACCAAACTAATCTAAACACCGATTGTGTGTCTTGCAAAAGGTCACTCATAAAACATAATCTACACCTTATTTTGAATCTGAATCTTGAATCTGTTTAAGTGATTAAATATTTTTAGGGAATATTTGCCCTGTACCAGAGTATTTAGCTATTTAAGTACCTGCATGTTATTTTTAAATGAACCGTAATGAGTTACATAGAAAATGTTACACCAAAAACTGGAACCTAGACACAGTGGATCCTCTTGCTATGAGATCGATGAGGATTCAGGTTACTGTAGTTCTGTTTAGTCCAAATCAAATACCTAATAAACCCATCAAGGGTTTGCACAAAGCCCCAGAAGCACAGTGTTTTCAGGAAGGACGTGATCTGTCCTCACAAACTGAATTTCAGACAAGTAAAAAAAGAATGGATCTTTATATTAGAGCCATCAACAGCATCTCATACACAACAATGTGTAGACTTAGCGGAACGTATTGCACTTATGTTTCTTGGGGACGTCGTATAATCGCCGCAGTTCTGATGATTTAATATGTAACTGGATCAGGAGCCGCGGATTGAAACTGAAACACTGAATTAGGACGCCTGAACCACAGGGAGAGATGGCTGCAGCTCGGACCGTAAACATTTAATAATGCATGACAGTCACAAGCACACATAATGAATCTTCCTGGTGTCTGAATTTTGTATTTTCTTTATTTTCCTGGAAGCGGTTATAATGGTGGAAACATTTCATTGGTAGATTTCAAACAAATGTATAACCAGCGGTCGAGTATTTTAGCCAATGCACTTAATTCTAACGCACCAGAATGATTAGGATTCACTGGTATTTTTTTATTGCTTTATTTTTTTATAGGATCCGGAAACAACAGCACATTTGTAATACTGTTTGTGAAACTACGTTTTTGGTTTTCCATTAAACTGATTTAAAGTTGTTAAAGTACCATGAAAGACTGTTGCTTGTCGGCACAGGTCGTGAGTTGTTTCGCAAGAACTCCATGTCTTAGTAATGTACGTTTTACTGGAGGTCAGCAGATGGAAGTTTGTGTACCCAGGTATCAAGTCTTGGTGTGGAACACGGTTCATGTCAGGTTCTTTAATCCACACGTGTGTTTGTCACGTGGCTTCGTTCCTAGGAGACTGAGACGTTTATGTTCTTGTAGCTGATTGGCTAGCGCTGGGTCCCAAGAAGGGTGTGTCCGTACTCTTACAGCGACACCTACAGCACATCCGTCAACGTGTTTATGTATATATGTGCCCCTTTTCAAGTATGTTTACTAAGAATACAGGTACATCTTCAGCCGTATGCTGCTTACCTTGCTGTCAGTGTCTCATTTTATGTTTCTGGGTGACTTTCTGTGGTCGTTTGTCTCTGGTGATTTACATTAATAAAAACTGACAAGGATTGTAAACTTACATGATTATAATAACGTTGGAAGATGTCATAGAATCTGTACTGATGTTAAAGTAAATCAATATGATTCAAAAGCTAAAATAGGCAGTTTTTTTAAAGCATGCAAGGTGTACTGTCATGTACTGTTGCCTTTATAAAAACAGAAACTGTCGTTTCGCTTAAAGATTCATACGCTGGCAGGTGAACTTTGATTTGATTTAATATACTTTTTCATCCTTGTTAGAATACTAGTCATTTTGGGTTTAAGGGTTCGACTGTAAATCACAGTATGTCCCCTGTATCGAGTCTCCGTTGTGTGAAATGCTTTTGATGAACGTAAACTTAAAAAAAAACAAAAAAAAAACGTAGTGACTGAGATGATTTCAACATCAGGTTGTTTCTCCTTAGACGCCCAAATGTTTTTTTTCCCCCATCGTTATTTGTAGGATCGAGTTTTAAATATTTCTTGAATGACTGGCTAAATAACCTCATTCGCACCAGCTTTAAGTAATTAATATGAAAGAATTTGTCCTGCTTTATCGTATTAAACGTATTACCAGAATAACCGCACGCATTCCCGCGCCGTGAGAAATGGCTTAGCAATGCATTTCGCTCATGTTAAGAGGTCAGACTGGTTAGTTGTGCAGAAGAGAAAAGCAAACTTATTTCTCTCGTCAGCAGTACACACTGCTTACAGTATAGATCTGAACTGTTTATTTAGCAAAATGTGTTTTTTTTTATTTAGTTGGTAATGGAATTGGATTAAATGGGATCATTGGAAATACGCAACGACTGACTAGGTGTTCTTTACACAAAAATAAAATGCTAAAACACACTAGGCTGTTAAGATGCACAGATACAAACATACTGAGAAATGGCACGCCTTGATTCAGTTAGACTAATGAAATCCCCTCTGGTCTCTGATAATTTGTTTTCCTGTAGGATTTTAATTAATGTTTGTTTTTTAAGGCAAGTCACGTTTTTTTATTCCAAATTAGATTTGTGATTTTTCTTTTTTTTCTCCTGTAAAATACAATTGCATTGTTTTCCCGCACTTTGTGAATTGGGTGTTACTGTTTGTTTATTTTCCCTTATCGAACTTCTGAAAGCTGTGAATCTGAATACCGATTATATCGACCAGCATTGTAAATACTTCACCAGCACAATAACTTCCTTTTCTAGTTTCGCGACAAATACATAGTTGTTCTTCAACTGGATCTGGTGTGCAAGTGTTATCATTTAGTGCGCCCTGCATGATTCATTGTAAAGGTGAGGTGTAGCCAAGATCATCCCGCATGGATTTTGAAACATCATCAAGTCGATGTAAATCGTTTTTCTCGAATTGCGCGTACGGCCCGCATATTTTATGCAGTAATGATTCCTGCCTCCATGGGGCGCTGTGAGAATTAGCGGTGAGGCGGCAGAGGAGGGTCGTTTCTCTTTTTTCGTGTTTTCTTGACGGCCGGTTCAGGGGAAAGGGAAAGTAAAGCGGCTGGCCACGGCGACGCTCCTCTACGCTTTGTGACACAGCTAAGTGCGGTTGTTTTGGAGGAAAATGGGAGACCCGGTGGCCGAGTACACGTCTCGGATCCAGAGACAGGTCGGTTTATTTGGCGCCGGTGATAATAAAGCCGGGCCGACTGCGAGTGTCCGGCGCCCGGCTGCTCCATGTGTTTCTACGTGCTGATGCAACGCGTTAAAATCCCTCAGTCCGCTCGCTTTCTTCCTTTAAAGTCGGGCATATTAACGAGCATTCTGTATAGGTAACTTTACCCGAAAGTTCTCATTATTTACAATAAACCGTGCGGCCATTAAAATGTGGCACTGAAATATGTGTCCTATTACCTTTCAAGTGTAAGTGACGTGGAGAAGTTGATAATCCAACTGTAGGATATTCAGACATTATGCATGAAAGTATTCACGTGCTTCTACGACCGTGAGCTGGTTTTAGATTTGATGTCCCGTGTTTTCCCAGGAAGGGGAAATACAATGTCTCTCAGACGAAATAGAGAGGCTGAAGAACCCGCAGGCGCTGGTCACCTCGTCGCAGCTCGATGGGCTGAGGGAAGAAAACGCGAAGCTGAAGTATCGCCTGAATATCCTCAAGAGAGTGAGAGACCTTCACCTGCTTTCACCACGTCCCGACAAGTGAAAGCCTTAACTGACTGCGGGATGCGCCAAGAGCGCCTGGCTGCAGACACTGTAGGTGTGGAGCGCCATACTAAGCGGAAACACGTGACCTCCACAGTAGGCGGAAACACGTCACCGCCACAGCAGGCAGAGACACGTGATC
>JAODKM010000059.1:1630449-1641921 GCA_026780845.1 Petrocephalus sullivani | reverse complement strand
GTCCCATTTAGGCAATGCCGGAGGTCATATTTTCAACACTGTCCCCCATTTTTAACATTGATATTTTTTTTCCCCCCGGAGCCTAAAACAAAACCTTAAATAAGAATTTTCCCCACCCCCCCCCCCCCCCCCAACCCACTACCCGTTTCCAGTCCATAGCTCATTTTCGAAGATCTGTTACGTGCTGTGAAGACCCGAAAATTGAGTGATTCTTCAACTATGTGATGTTCTTGAGTCAATAACCATAGCTTACAGCTAATTTGTAATTAGCGTAATATCCACAGACAGAAGATGCTGTCTGGCGTGGGGCTCCATATAATTATATTTGTATATGTTATTTGTAACCGCTGATTTATTTGTTATAACTGATTTAATGAGCTCATTAATAACACTTACCCCTTGAATAATGGTGATGTGATATCCAGTTTGGCAGTGAATTTGGAAAAAGAGGGTAGGCTTTCCTGCTGCCCTCTGCCTCTCGCATGAGGTGCAGATTGAGTAGATTATGTGGGGGCAGCACGAGGGGGCCACCTCTCATCAAAGCCCGCTGTTTGCAGCTGGGCTACCTGAAGCTGTTTTTGTTCTGGGGCTCTGATGTCTGACGGGGATTAGTCTCCACGGGGGCTGGATCATCCCACCTTGATTCGGAGGCCTGTCCTCCTCCTTCCCGAGATCTCGCTTGCCACCAGGAGGGGCATAGGGGCTTGCAGCTGGAGTAGTACACGCGTCCTCGTCAAAGATATTGGAAGTTACACGTGTTGCATTAAATTATGTAGAAAAGTTAGTGGGCGTGTAATGGAGCCGATCCCCGCGGGATAATCACTTTAACTAGTGTAGTCACAGGAAGTCGCTTTTAGGCTTAGTATTAAAAGTTTTTTCCTCCCTTTTCCAAACAGTGGTGTTGCAGCTGGCTGGAACCCTGCATGTGTCACCTGGGTCAGAAAAACAAGACCCAGGGGCCTTTCAGGTGGCTGGAAACGTCAGCCGTACCAGCCCGGCCATAAGGATTAATGGGCAGAGCAGATCTGCAGAACCTTAGGGTGGAATCAAGCCGGCTGACTTCCTGCCATTGGTTGGGTCAACATAGAGAGTAGATTACACTCGCCTTGAGTTACGGTCTCCTTCGGGGTGAAGTGGGCAGGCTGGAATGCGGTGGCTTCCTGGTTTAGACCCCGGGAGAGGGATCACCAGGTCATGGTCAAGGTGGTGCAAGCAAAGATGATAAATCTAAAGAGTGTTAAGAGTAGGAGTCATCTTCCCTCTGCGAGAAGAGAGAGGGGGATTTGAGGAGATCTTGGGTTATTTTAAAAGGTGTCAGTTGGATTTTGTTTTCTCATGTCTTTGAGATGTTTAGAGCATCCTGCTTCATGCCGGGGGTGAATAATGTCCTCCGTTTGGGCCTCTGGTGGATTGTGTCCCTTTTGAGGTTGTCACCTGTGTCGTTGTGATACTCGTTTGCCGCAGGTTCTGACCGCCGACGAGCTGACGAAAGCGCAGCGGTCTGTGGCCTTTGGCTGCATCAAGTACGCCGACCTGTCACACAACCGCATCAACGACTACGTGTTCTCCTTCGACAAGATGCTGGACGATCGGGGCAATACGGCCGCATACCTGCTGTACGCCTACACCCGGATCAGGTGAGCCGCTCGGGCATCAACATCGATATGGGCATGCCATGAAAACGGCCGCACCCAGCCGCCGTCTCCTGGGCTGGGGTTCAGTCTGGGGGTGGAGAGTGTGTCTTGAAGGCTGAAAGTATGAGAGAGAGAGAGAGTGAGAGAGAGTTCTTCCCTGCCTCCGATTGGGTGTGCCTCTGTCACCCTCAAGCGCTAGCAGCCAGTGGTCTTCTTCCTCTTACCGCCCATGCAGGTCCATTGCGCGCCTGGCCAACATCGACGAGGAGGCTCTCCGGCGGGCTGCAGAGACCACGGAGGTGCTGCTTGACCACGAGAAGGAGTGGAAGTTGGGCAAGTGCATACTGCGCTTCCCGGAGATCCTGCGCAAGATCCTGGATGACCTGCTTCTGCACACACTGTGCGACTACCTGTACGAGCTGGCCACCACCTTCACGGAGTTCTACGACAGCTGCTACTGCGTGGAGAAGCACCGGCAGACAGGTGAGTATGCTACTAGTACAGCCTGAGCAGAATTGCTCAGGGCTCCTGGGGCCGTGTTAGACCGTAGACCAGGGGTCTCCAACTCTGGTCCTGGAGAGCTACTGTCCAGTAGGTTTTCTATTCCACCTGGCTTCTGATGAGCCACACCTGTTCCTGGTATTTACCTCAGAAAAGTTGTGGCACATCAGAAGGCAGGTAGGAGAGAACCTACTGGACAGTAGCTCTCCAGGACCGGAGTTGGAGACCCCTGCCGTAGACCAAGGCTAAAGTCTTGGGCTACTCACTTACTCACTGCCCTTCATGCGGTCCTCTATCCCACACTCATCTGTCGTCACATCGTCTATGAAGGTGGTTTTTGTCCAGGGAAATGCAAGCAGTGTCTACGGCTGTATTTCTCCCTGACAGCGTAACAATTCCCATCCCAGACTGTTTAAAAGTTATCGGTATACCGACAAAATGACATACGGCGTCCTGGTCCCCAGAGGGATGCGTCGGAGGCTTTCTGCGAGTCGTCAGCGCTCCCCTGGAGCGTATCCGCCTTCGTCAACGCACCGGATGGCCTGGGAACCCTGCAGATTCATTAGATACACTGCAGTGATTTTTGAATACCATCAGAAGGCTATTAAATTAGTTCTTAATCGTAATAATTTATGATATTAAACGTTTGCTGTTTGGGAGGGATGATATCTATTATGTCAGCAAGACAAGGTCTACGAGGCACAGTCACAAACCACAGAAACGGCAAATATGAAAGTGTGCCACGGCGCCGGCACAGGGCAGTTAGGGCCTACCGCAAGCTACACCTGTGCTTGGTACTTCTGGCTATTTACTTACTTGCAAGCGTTTCTTTTCTTCAGCTGGGTCTGAAGAAGTAGGGGTTTTAATAAATACTAATATAGTTCAGCCTGTGTTTTAAACACGGGTCTTGGCCAGAGGTGCTACTTCCCTCTCATGCAGTTTATCACTGGTTCTCTTAAGCACAGAAGCAGACTCTGCCTTAAATGTATTATAAGCCTATTAAATTTCATTGTGATAGTGAAGTACCCGTTACTGTTCCAGGTTTTTGGGAGCGTTGCTTTACTTGTGGGCTTTGGTACTTTACCCATATAGTTTTGTGAGCGTTTCCATATAATTATGAATGGGAGAGCATGCCGCGTAATGCTTTCGGCTTTTCAGGTTAATAAGGTAATAATTGATTGATGTTAATGACACCAGTTAAAATTTGAACGAGGAATTGCTGGGTTTAATCTGTATCCCTGTTGCGAGTCCCTTATAGTCCATTAAAGATGTTTGCTGTGTGTGAAATGCTTAAAAAGCTGAATGATGATAGCTAGCTGTGTGATATCAGTTGTGTCCCCTGTGTGGGTTAATGGTTTGGCGTTATGAGATCAGAGCCTTGAGGAATTGGCTAGTCATGTCGTGGCTAGCTAATGAGCCAAAAGAACCAATGAAGCGGTAAGCTGATGACGCATCTGCTAAACGGTTGGTTAGTTCAGCATTACAGGTGTCCCATGTGCTGACCTCTTCCGTGTTCCTCTGTCCAGGAGAGGTCGTCAAAGTCAACATGTGGAGGATGCTGCTCTGTGAGGCCACGGCCGCCATCATGGCCAAGGGCTTCGACATACTTGGCATCACGCCCGTCCAGAGGATGTGAGCGCCCCCTGCAGGTCGCCTGTGTTTCTTACCGTCAGAAACCAAATAAATGGGACTGGTTGTAAAAAAGAAAAAAAAAAACAAAACAAACAAACAAACCTCTGCTCACGCCTCCTCATTTTCCGAATAAAAGTCATGGTTCTTGCCAGGATTAAGGCATGGCTGAGATGGGAATTTAAAAGCACTTTTAAGGATGGACGAGCCTGGCTTATTACTAATGTTGTTATTTTAACCTGATTTGAACCTTAATGCATATTTATGCATGCACCCCTTTGGTCGTTACTCAGGCCTTTGGCCGAATTTCGTCTTCATGAGGAATTTCTTTCGCTTTGACTTTGTTGTTCATTACACAACAGGGCGTCCTCACATTTGTGGGCGTGGGAGCAAAGGGGTTTTCATTCATTGATTGCTGTGGCTCTTTGCTCATACCCGAGGACTCCAGGGTTAGTTGGCAGTGAATAATACAGGTCTCGGCTGACAATCAGCGGGACGATTAATAGATTAATGCTCGTATCTTACCAAAGCATGATTAACTGTGGGCTGGGAGGCAGTGTTATTGGTGTGGAAAAGTATATTAGAGACTGGGGTGCTGCCACTGGCTGCCCGGAGCACAAGCATCTCGCTCGGTGCTGTCTTAATTTCTGTTTTCTTTGGTTATTTGACACGGACAATGCGCCGTTAATCAACCATTTCCATCCTCTGGCCCCGCCCCCCGGGCAACCTGAACCCCGAAAATGATTATACAAGCACGTCTGAGTAGATCAGTTACCTGGGACGGAGTTTAGTGAGTGATGCAGTTACTGTGCTGTTTCAGAGGTCTACGTCATGGTTAACATTGGGAAACCTCATATCTGGTGGTTGGGATGTTTCCTGAAATCCAGTTTAAGGAGCAGATGCCAGCATTCTGTTTCTCTCATCTGGTACTTAATGCACTTATTTCATGAAGTTTTCCCATCAAACAGCCATTGGCACTTCTCAGAGGTAATGTGGATATTTGTGTCTAATCATGTCCACAATAGCACACATTAAATACCCCAACAGCATGCCTGCGAGTCCTGGTCCGATTCAGACAGTGCAGCTCCTGCAGACGGGCCGTGGATTTGTCATGGGCTGTTTGTCTTTGCCAAATATTTGGAGCGTCGATGCATTAAGGCCTTTTACTGTGATAGAGCTTAAACTAACCAAAACAAATGTTAAGCACTAGACAGCCAGGTGCTGAGCTGAAGTATGCTATGGCAGTCAGAATGCCGCAGGATTAATAATGAAGCACGCCGATAGCTCCTGGAAATGCCTCTGTGGCTCTGATCTTCTACCGGAGGTCAGGATTTTTTTAATTCATAAAGACGGCTGTGTGTTTTGATTTGTCGAAAGCGACAAGGAGGCTACAATCACAATTATAAAAAAATGACAGACAACATAATTTTCATTACATCTTTAATATAAAGTACACAAATATTTACGAAAATGTTAAACCTTTGTTTGTTGTATAATATTTTAATAAAACTCTTAAATGAATTTTTATATATTTGTTAAATTATCTTCGGAAGGCACTTAATAGGACATTTTATAACAATAGACTGCATTTTAATATATATATATATATACAGAAATATAAATGAATTTATAAACATTTTGTTCAGAACATTTGTTCTGGTATACCAAGACAGACGAGAGAGATGGTTTTAGAACTCTGGAAATGTAGAATATTAACATTTGTTTAGCAGACTCGTTTATCCAAAGTGATGCACTTTTTTGAGAAAGCAGGCTTGGCCAGTCCCAGGGCAGCTGGTGGTTAAGGGCCTTGCTGAAAGGCTCAACAGTGAAATCACCCTCCCTATCTTGGGATTCGAACCAACGACCTTCCAGTCAAAGGCACAGTGCTCCCAAATCAATACAGATGCATCACGTGTCACATTATGAGGGCTATGGTACAACATGAATCTTCCAGCTACCGAGGGGGCTTAGTTTCATTTTTGGGTGTATCCTTTGTTAGACCCTTGTGTAATATCTGTGCAAAGACCTTCCCGGGTATAAAGACCTCAGAGAGGTGGATGTAAAGGGCCCAGCTGGGACTCACGCGAGCTGTTTTTGAAGCTAACATTAAGGGCGGCGTTCCATTGCAGAAGGTTTTTGGAGGACACAACTTGGTACTCAGCCCTCGGCGGCAGAAAGCCCTGGGGCACCCTCAAAAGGCTTCAGCAAACAATCGTCTCCATTTTTGTCTGCAGGCAAAATTGTACCTTTTTCTTAAAGATTCCATAAATAGTTTTGGCTGTAGGTCTTTGGAAAACTTTGAGTTCTCATTTCTCGCTGGGAAGATCCATAAGTTGGGGTATGGGATGAGACGGGATGGCACTGGAATGGCACTGGGATGGGACGGGAAGGCACCGGGAAGGGGCAGGGCCCTGCTCATGTCTTGATGTTGGCATCATCTTTGAACGAGTCCCTTATGGCTGTCATCTTGGATGACAGCAGGTGTCCCCACACTCTGTTGTGCCACTCCGGTGAGCGCCCCCTGCATAGCCGGGTGTGAACAGAAAGAGAATGTACACATATATACACCCCTGTCTGAGCAGCCAAAAAGCGTGCCTAATTATTTTCAACAAAACTGAAACATTATATGTAAAACAGAAACCATTCAGTAATTCAGTCCAACATACAGACCAGAATCACCTGAAGAAAAAACAAAAACAAACTCATAAATCTTTGCTTTCATGTTTATGACAAGGAAAGATGAATAAAAAGGAAAGCTTCAGCTGTAGTAGAGTGGGGGATCTCATCTTCATTCTATCCTTCATCCATCCATCTGACATTCAGTAGATGGCTGCTGTTATTCATTCATGAGCACAGAGTAAGAGGCAGGAGACACCCAAGCCTGGATACCAGTCCATCGCAAGTGTGTACTTACTATTTAGAGATGGGCTAAACCCTCATAAATACACTGAACAAGTTGGGGATCACACCTTAAACAGTGTGTGGACTTGTTTGTGGGACATACTTTAGGTGATAATGCTAACGCTAATGGGTAACACAGTGGTGGCCCCCTCTAATCATGAGGCTAACGGCTTAAGCCATGGCAACCTTCTTCAATCAAGAGGCTAATGGCTAACGCTGTGGTGGCCCTCTCTGATCACGAGGCTAATGGGTAAAGCCGTGATAGCCCTCTCCGATCATGAGCCTAATGGCTAACGCTGTGGTGGCCCTCTCTGATCACGAGGCTAATGGCTAAAGCCGTGATAGCCCTCTCCGATCATGAGCCTAATGGCTGATGCTGTGGTGGCCCTCTCTGATCACGAGGCTAATGGCTAAAGCCGTGATAGCCCTCTCCAATCATGAGCCTAATGGCTGACGCTGTGGTGGCCCTCTCTGATAACGAGACTAATGGCTAAAGCCGTGATAGCCCTCTCCGATCATGAGCCTAATGGCTAATGCTGTTGTTAGGAAGGTTCCTGCAGCTTTAAGGGCGCACCAGTGCCTGCAAAGGACTGTGGGAGTGTCCAAAACAAAGCGAAGCGGGAGAGCTAGGAAAGGAGGCAGCGGGCCAGTGAACAGGAGTTTAGTTACCCGTTTCAGTTAGTTCCTGGGTTTATGTATGCGTCACTGACGAATGTAAGTATTACGTTGTATTATGTTACTCTATTAATGCGTGACGCTGAACTGATTTTATTTACCTTGGTTGTGCCGACGTGTAAACTCAGGAAGCGGGCTGTTATAATTATCGCTGACGAGGTAATCGTACATCTAAGAAAATGTTTGCGTTTCTATCTCGTTAAGTTATTCCTTCTTATATTGTTTTGTAGCATGTTATGTTGCGCATCCCGCCAAATTTACCGGAGCTAACAGGGTATGATACGTTATGCCTTATGCTAGCAGCCTTAGCCGCTATAGCTGACATACTGTAAATGCTTAGTAATTAATGTTATTTGTTTGTTTAGAACCATACATGCTCTCCACCAAGGGCATACCCAACTGCTCATAGGAAGGACATGCTAAAGCACCGTTAAGGCAGTGATTCTCTGTTATGCTTGTGAATTTGCATAAAGACAATACAGTTATCAAACCTCCCATCTTGCCTGTCCTTAATTCTGACCGATATCCCTCAGCAAGTACTACCCTCCTGCAGCAACCCCTTTTACAGTTTTCCCAGGGGAGTGTGGTCGCGCCTTTCTCACAGTTGTGGTGGCCCTCTCTGATCATGAGCGTCACAGCTAAACCGTAATAGCCCTCTCTGATCATGAGCCTAATGAGTAACACAGTGGTAGCCCTCTCCGATCATAAGTCTAATAGCTAAATCGTGGTGGCCCTCTCTGATCATGAGGCTAATGGCTAACGCTGTCATGGCCCTCTCTGCTTATGGCGGCCCCTTCTGCTTACCTTGTGTCTGTTCGGCAGACGTGAGTCAGCCGCGTTCTCCGGGCTGCCAGGGGCTCCAACAGGTGGACACAGCTGAACACCTTGGCCCTCACGCCATCAACGGGGATGTCTGGGCGTTCTGTGGAAATGGCAGCCAGGATGAAGGTCCCCGTGGTGGGGTCGTTCTTCCAGGTCCTGGGGCAAATAGAATAATAGAAATAGAAATTAGAAAATAGAATGGGTTGTTAAGCTCCGCCCATTACAGATGATGGGGGGGGGGGGAGTTGGGGTCACTTGTCACTTCAGCAGTGGCAGACATGACACGTGTGCCGTTTATTATCATGGAGATCATGCCTCATCAACTGCATGAGGCGCCAAAGTTTTTGCTAAATCTCGAACTTTATGTCTGAGCAGGAGTGTACCCCATAAAACATCTCATCAAGCTACCGTCTCCGTCCACATGAACATCTTTTCATGTTCCATTAAATTCCCTGCCTGTCAGAGCCATCTGTCGCCAGTTTGCAGTTTTATTGTGCTGAGAAGATAATTATCTTAAAGGCGCCACATTTTCTGTGGTGACAGGCTGTCGGGAGGCCCAGTTCTGCCGACGCTTCCCGCCGGCTGCCAGGCGCTGTGTTCGCTGTGACGCCTTCCACACGCCCACGCCACCGTGTCGTCCGGTGGCCGACGAGAAATTAACCCGTTACCATGATAACGGGCCTCGTTAAGTCCTGTTGAGCTGAAACCCCCCGCACGTTAGCGTTTTTACCTGAGCAGCAGGTGCTCCTGTAGGGGGCGCCATCCCCCGCCATCTTCGACGTAGTGGTAGATGTCAGCGTTGGCTCCGAGCGCCTCCACCACCCGGGAGCTGCGCAGGTCCCTATCCCAGAACTCGCGTTTGCGCAGCAGGCGCTGCGAGACCTCAGCCGGGGGTGCGTCCACCTCCACCGAAGCCTTCCACAGCCGCAGGGCGTGGCTGTCTTCCACCTGTCAGCATGGAGTGCTTGCATTTGCTTATTGACTGACGTATACAACTGCTTGGCTATAGGGGGAATGACCCCAACTGAAAGCTGATTGGCCCATGGAGTGGCCCCACCCCAATCACAATTCAATACATATCATTGGCTACTGATAAGGGTAGACCCTCTGTATGAATTATGACTCCTCTTATGCCCCCCAAAAGCACAGACACGATCATGGTCATGTATCTACACAAATAATAATATTATTTTATACATTATATAAAATAGGACCATTGCAGCAAGTTCTACATTTAACATTCATGCATAAAGTAGTGATTCTGTTGCAGTAAATTTGACTGACAAATACAGCATCTTCAGCAGTGCCCACGTGCACGTAACCAAACAGCCTCTGAGCATCATAAGGTGTCCCAACCCCCACCATGCCCATCCATGACCTCCCAGACCTGCACCCATGCTGCCTATAACCAGGGGTGCTGCTACAGGTTTTGGGCCCCATGAAAACATATCATACTGGGCTCCAAACTCAGACCAATCCAATTATATTTCTAATTTTTTGGGGCCTCAGAAGTTTTCCTGACTTTGTACCTGAATTTGTACACCCTGTCAAAATGTACACATCTTGCTTTTTCATTGTATGCCACAGGGAACTAACTTAGGCATGGTGACTTCCTGTGCTGTCCTGTAATTCCTGCTCTGCTCAGCCTGAACCACCACATTTAACCCACAGGCGTGGAAGCTGGGTGAAAATACCATCATGCTGAAATTAGCGCTATTAAATTTAAACCACTTTATTTTTAAGGGAAGCGAGTGCTTCCATTAAAGTAGGGGTAGGGGGGTCCACTCATCCCCCACAGGTGAGAAATGGTTGAGAATCCACTCCATACCTTTTTAAAAGCCACGTCCACATGGTCCGAGGTTGAGCACGGGGTCCAGCTTCTGAACCTCTCCCTGGCCTCCCTCAGTGTGTTCTGGATGGACAGATCCAGCTGGGTCCATTTGTCCTCATCGTCCTCGCCGGAACCGGCTGGGAAGTTCAGTCCCCAATCTAGATGTGCGACATCTGTGCCTTGGTTCTGTGGCACCTGGGTTATGACAAAGGTAGAGCGTATAACCAAGTAAGATATAGGAAACAACTTTGCGGAAACGCGGTCCATTAGAAGGACCTAGTTTATTAAAGGACTGGAGATACTGGAGATAGGTACCACGTGCACCGGGGTTTAGGTCGGACGCTGAAGAATCTGGTTGTGCTTGGTCGGATGGTGCTATGAGAATGTGTTCTGTGTCTGTATGTGCCGATTTGAGGCCCAGCCTGCAGGTACCTGGAAGAGGCGCAGTGCCTCTGAAATCATGTGTGCCAGGCCCTGCGTGGCTGCCAGGTTCTCGCTGAGGTCCCTCTGGTCCGGCCGGCCCAGACTGTACTTCCTGTGCTTGCTGAGGGGGGGAAAAAAAATCCGGAAATGAGAATGAATTGTAAGCTGTGTGGTGCTGCCACCTAGACGTCCCATTCTTCTGCCATTTAGCACGACTGAGGGTGAAGGGCCTTGCTCAAGGGCCCGAGTATGAAGGCACTCTGCCAACCGTGGGATTTGAACTGGCACCTCTCCAATCACAGGTACAGTGCCCTAATCCACTGAGCCACACACTGCCCCCTTTACATACAACAGTGGAGCAAACCTTTTCAGGAGTTTCATCCTGAATTCCGAGATCTGTCTCTACATTCATAGACAAGCCCCCATCCATCCAGTAGCTGACCACTTCTAGCCAAGCTAGCACCTCAATTAAATGAAAGCAAGCAGGAAGAGGAAATCACACATGTCCAATACTAAAACAGTCCTGTCTGTAAAAAAAGTTAGACGTTAAATCTATGTAATTATTAAAACTATTTTAATAACTATTTTAAAGTTATCTACAAGTGTGCCATCAATGTAGAGGAAATATTTGTATATATGATGTCACTTCCTGCCTCTGCTACCTCTCCTCCGCCCCCATGTGAGAACCGAAGTGGAAGCTTCAGCCAGGCGTTCCGGAGCCGCTCGCCGGAATACACTGTCTCTGTCCGCTCCCGCCTGGCCTCACTGTACTGCCACTTGCCGGCGTCCCGGTATCAGAGGACACTCCTCGTGAAGGTACAGGAAGATGGGAGATACGTGGCTGCATGCTCCTCGAGCTGCACGGCCAAGCTGCTCGGATAGATTTGCCTTTGAAGTGGGAGGGGGCTCCAGCTAGGGCCCTCGGAACTCTTTATCTCTTCAAAACAAAGTTCAAAGAACACCTTCTGAAAAATTGAACAAATTCTCACTGTCAAGAAGCGCCCCCCCCCCCCCCCCCCCCCCCCCCCCCCCCCCCCCCCCCCTCCTCTCCCCCCC
>JAODKM010000059.1:1609358-1621623 GCA_026780845.1 Petrocephalus sullivani | reverse complement strand
CACATGTACAGACACTGGCGTGCTGGGCTCTTAGCCGCTGATGCTAACAACCTCCCCCTCAGCCTTAGCTGCCGAGCACACCCTGAAATCACATGTACAGACACTGGCGTGCTGGGCTCTTAGCCGCTGATGCTAACAACCTCCCCCTCAGCCTTAGCTGCCGAGCGCACCCTGAAATCACATGTACAGACACTGGCGTGCTGGGCTCTTAGCCGCTGATGCTAACAACCTCCCCCTCAACCTTAGCTGCCGAGCGCACCCTGAAATCACATTCAGCCATAACGTCTGCCAAGGTTCAGCCTTATGGGGCACCTCGCTAAGCCAGGTTAAGTCGTCCTCCAAGCACTTATACGCCTGTAAATCCCATTTCAACTTGTTCACACTATTAAGATACACATACATGAAAACAGCAGTTTTTTGCCGCTATTGACGATGAGCTACTCCAAGACACAATATCTGATACCATCCTACCATATGACAGCAAGATTTTGGGCTAGCTTATACTACATCTCAGTGGAATAAAAGTCTGTGCTCTTAAGCAGAGATATTCCAATATCTTCAAAGTCATTAAAGAGTTTGTTTGCCCATTCTATTACAATATCTGCAGCAATATACATTAAATATAATTTACATTCCAATTCATACTTTAATACAATTCTGATTTTATGCTTTGCTCCATTTAATGTCCAACACAAAACGTAATCCGTTTAATAATGCAGGAAGATTCCAGTTTAATGTCCTGTATTTCACCATTTCGAAAACAAATTTCTTTAAAAGTTCCCAAACTTGTACTGAACATTAATTCCTAATCATTTTAAATCCTCATTTTATTTAGCTGTTCATCAATCATTTCAGTTACCTTTTTTGTTATGAATGGCTTTACAATAAAACATCTTAAACTTCTTTATAAATATTTGGCATATTAATTAAAGTGCATTTAATCAGGTGAGACGGTAAGGTAGATCGAGATTGTACAGCAACAAAATTCTGTTACTTACTTGTTATTATCATTTTATTGGAGATACGTGTCAAGAGCACTCAAGACCATGCACTTCATAGAAAAAAAAATTCTATTTTTTTTTTATTGATTTTAATGAGTTTAAAAAAAGTTTTAAATAAAATTTGTATCAAAAAAAAAAACTCAAATAAAGCCCAAACTTGTTGTCTTAAGCATATTTGGCATCTAAATGAAATCAATGCAGAAACATTGCCTTCTCCCTGTACTGGAACGTACCACCTGCAACCTATCCTCATGGGGTGTTTTTTGAAATTCTCCCATCTTGAAAACTGCCAAACATCCGTGTTGTCAAACATTTTGAGTAATCTCCATATAATCACCCTAAATTTTTTCCTCAAGAAATCCACAGCTTAGAGTAGAAAAAGCTGAGAGAAGAATCCCCCATTGTTGAAATTTATGGTATGTCCCACAACACTGCCCTTTTGATAGTGGAGTTACCTCACACATCCAGTCTGTAGATACGTAGGGCTGGAAGCCATCCAAGCATAACTGCTTGGTGTGGCTCAGACTTAATGACATGAATTACACTACACCACACGGAAAGAAAAAGCGTGCATTCCACTCATTTGATCATCTCATTGATTTGATGTCCGCCAAACATGCACAAGCCTACCTGTCTTTGTTTACTTACAATGGCAGGATTTGTATTTTGCTTCTGATTGGTCTACCTCATTCATAAAATCACAAGCTAAGGAACGGCAGCATAGCAAGGCAAACAAAACTCTGGTTGCCTTCTATTTACTCTGATGTTATATAAAAAAGGGATTAAGGAGATCTCATAATCTTTTATGGTTACACATTACGCCTTCCTCCTGTCGAAAAGGTTACTTTTCTGTTTAATGTAAGATTAAACTGTCACTAATGCACTCAATACAAATGCATAAAAACCATGATAAAATGAAAAAATGAATCATATAATGTTTAGAGACAGTGAGTGGTCCCCTTGCCACTCACAGGTTGCTGGTTTACCGAAATGTGCTGTAAGTGCTTTAGTAAAGTTCACTTTAAAGTAAAAAAAAAAACAAGCTTAAATCTCTTAAGAGTATAATATGACCTGATAGGTATAAAACAAATGTAAAATTGAGCAGGCTTCAAATCTACCACCATTTCTTATAACAGAGATTAGACCTTGAGTGATTTATAGCGGGATATATAGATAGATGGGCCAGTTGTACTGTATCGAAAAGGATGAGTCACAAGCTGTTTACCACAGGAGCTCCGCTGAATTTTCACGAACTGTCCTGAGGCCTCCAGGATGATTACAGGCCGTTTTAGCGTACGTTTTTGTTATTCAGCTGCGTTTCGGCATGTCAGGATTTGTCAGCTAACTTTGTGGCACTTCAAGAGGAGAGAAGTGCCCGGGGAATACAAGCAAAGCTAGCCTCGAGATCAGACGAGAGCGGAGCAACAGAACGACACATCCCAAGGGCTAGCAAGCAAGCACCTCGTCCTCTGAATGAACACGGCAGCTTGCCGGCCTATTTACATCTGTTTCTCCAAATTAGCCAAATTCCGTTCGCTTTAGTTTTATCCAATCCTTTGAATGTTGTTTTAGTTATAAGCCTTCCTTTAAGAATAGGGTGACCACATCATCCATGTCAAGGAGGACACTTAGAGCTAAGGCAGGATTTGTAAACTACCATCTCAATTAAAATGACCTAGATCTTACTTAAGCTCTGAGGTCTGCGTTCTTGCTGTGGTCAGTGTTCTACAATCATTCATGGACCCCCGCATGCACACAGTGCCATGCATTTCACATCACATATTTCAAATGCCCCAGAGGAAAGAGTGTGAGCCTGGGTTTGTGTGTGTTCGTGTTTAGGAGGTTAAGGCCAACTCAATAAGAATCCCCTCATGTAGGGTCTCCGCTAGAATCTCCTCCTTACAGTAAGGCAATAGCCTCTAATTGGGAATAACTCATCAGCTTGAGTAATGTGAAACATTATTGACTAATGTGAAACAGCTTGATGAGTCTTTCAGTCAAGGAAACAAACCAGTCAAAGCTGAAAAAGTACTGAACTATTTAGCCGAGCACAATAGCCTTTTGGTTTTAAAGTAGTTTGTAAAACCTGAAGTAGCTCAAAGTGTCCAGGATGACATGGATTATCTAGTCACCCTGTAGACAGTAACAGAATCTAAGTGTTTGTGTTTAACCAGTACTGCGCAAGGAGAAGTGGTAGGTGTGTAAATGGGTGAAAGTAGCTTAGCAAAATGGCGTCTGCAAAGTAGCTAAACGTAAATGCGATGTGTGTTTCTAGTGTCCATCACACCCATAGATGTCAACCCCGATTAGCTTTCTGGAATGCTACATGGTCCTACTTTGATTTTGACATGAAAGACTCTGGGAGAAAGGGAAGCTCCTTCCAGGAAGGTGATGCTGGATGTTTACCAATTCCTGTGTGTTTTCGTGTTCGTATGACTGTGCAATCACTCACCGGCATTTCCGATTGTACGGGAAGCTATTTGATTCCAGAACTGCCTGTACGCCTCTGGGCACGCTTGACGGACTGTGAGCCAACAATCCCAAACTCCTAGTCAAGCGGACGAGTCATTCCCTATTGGAGGTAATTGCCTTACTCTAAAGCGGAAATTCTAGTGGAGGCTATACATGAGAGAATAGTTTCTGAGTTGGCCTTCACCTCCTAAACACACACACAAACCCAGACTCACACTCTGTCCTCTGGGGCATTTGAAATATGCGACCCGAAATGCATTGCACTGTGGGCAAGCAGGGGTCTAGTTCCAGAATCCGTGGGAAACCGGCATCCAGGAATTCCATTACGTAACAGGCCCGTCTCCTTTGTAGGACCTGATCCTACTCAACCAGCACACTGTGCAGAAAAATCTGTGGTTCAAGTCCCTTAACATCACCCTCTTCGAACTGGGTCCACACGACATCAAGAAACGGAGATGACCTTCAAGATGTTTCTAGACATTTGTTTCTTAATTGTGTGTAATTCCTAATTGCACCAGAAAATCCCCAATAGCCCAACAGCCTGTCAGTGTATAGCAACAATAAGTGTGATGTTATAGGGACACCAGACCTAATGACAAATCATACACTCACATACCAACATGGTTGGTTGAGATAAAATATTAACTTCTGGACTGATATAACACAGGTTATTTCCAAGCCTAAACTTTCTACAGCAAAACTGAACAACACACTATAAATGCACATCGCCTAGGGATCACAGCACCTCCTACTGGATGGGAATCGCATGACATTCTGGCAGGATACTGCCAATAGTTCAAAAGAAATGTCAGCATGGAGATCACACCAATAAGCTGCCCTTTCCGAATGTTTGCATCGGAATTCCACCAACTATCTTGTCTGAACCTCATTGTTTATTACGACCAATGAAGTCAATGTTTTTTAATGCCCATAACCGATTGTATTTATTCTTGTTGACTAAGGACATATAAGACTCTCTAAAAGTAAATCACAATGACCTTTTAACTGCCAAAAGCCAGTTAAAGTGTATAAGAGTATTGTAAAGAATTATATTTTTATTGAATATGTCGTGTCTGCAAGCAGAAAATTTGCAGGCAGACAAGTCACTCTCAAGTGCACTATAATGTCTGGCTAACTGATAAATACCATACACCTGTAGATACAGGAAATATGAATTCACAATGATTGCTTTTGTTTATTTGCTTAATTCAGATTTCTGCATGGAATGAAATGGAGGTGTGGTTATTCTTATATGGAATCAGATATGTAAGTCTTAATATAAGCACTGATAAACATATATTTTATTTGCTCCATGGATAAAAAGTCTCATTGATATTATTTTCAGTCTAATAAACTGCACTGAACTTGGCAATGAGAGATAAGCACAAACCAATATGCTTTGTATCAGAGGTTATAGAAAATGAAAGCCAGTTTATAATACAGTTACACAAGACACTGACGGTGTTGTGCTTTCCCTCTGTCACACATGCTGGGGAGATGTTTATGATCCAGCCCTGGATACTCGCTCTCCATACCTGGCTAGTTAAATGTGTGTGTTTTCTGCTTGGGCATGGTGCCTTGGACTGCAGTTTGCTTTGTTGCCAGGCCTGGGGGGTTGCTGAGTGGAACCCCTTCATTTGTTTTTCAATGAGCCTTGCAGCATCTGTGCCCCCCTCCCTGCTGGCAGCCAATAGACCAGCGTCAGCCAACACAGCAGGAGCCAATAGGAATTGGTCGCTGCGTTGAGGCCGAAGGGAAGCAGTGGGAAGCAATACTGTCCCTCTGATTGACGGACGTGCATCCATAACAGAATTCTTAAAATTAGCCAACAGCTAAGCATATTATAAGCATATTTAGTTTATACACAAAGACTTGTGATGTAATAATTGCGATGCTCTTACAATAATTACATCACAACGGCGGATTTTCTTGTCGTAGATATGAAATCCTGCTGGGAATGTGAGCGTTTACATTTTGATGAGCTGAACGAAATGTGAGTGTATGTTTTCAGTAAATCGGGAATTGACAGATTAGTGGCGACTGGCAGTCAGCTTCCTGTGTTTTGTTTGAAAGAATACATGATAAGACATGAGCAATATTAGTCTGGTGGGGAACGACGAGTGAATTCAAGGTTGGCTTTGACTGTGGTGTGTGCGTGCAGCCCTGTGAATGTGATAGGATATGATAGAAACATGTAGTCCCTCCTCCCCAACCATGAGGCCACGCCCACAGAGCCATCAACACTTGCAACTGAATGACTTTCCAATCTCAAGCTACATTTCCTCCCTGGATTCATGAAAACCATCATATGAAGAGGTTCAATAAAAACCTTATTAGGTACACCTGAACAGCCCAACTCCAACAGATGTTACCATCATCGTATATTTTGCAACAACAGTACGTTAGATTAATGAGAAACAAAATCCAAGTACTTATTAACATAAAAACTGAACAAATCCAGCAGAATCATAAATCTACTCCCCGATAACTCAAATAAATAGTGTGATTAAGCTTGCTGTAATACACTTCAAGCAAAATAAACCAAATGCAATGTTCACCATGTGAGTTACTGGTTATGTTCTGGTTATTAGATGAAATGAAATTGCAATATCAGTACAGTACTATTTTCAGATACAGTACTAGTCTAAAGTCTGGACGCACTTGCTTTTATTTCATTTGTCTCTTTTAGGTATGTTATTCACCTTACAGTAATTTTAGACCCTTCAAAATAGCCCCCATTTACTTCAGTGATGGCACTGCAGACTCTTGGCATTCTTTGAACCAACTTCCAGATATACCGGTCCTGAAGGAGTTTCCACAAGTTCTGGGTACAAGTTGCCTTACACTTACCCATTTATCCAATTCATCCCAAACCAGCTCTATAGGGTTTAGGTCAGGGGATTGTGGGGGCCGGGTCATCTGTCACAGCACTCCAGCTCTTTCCATATTCACAAGATAATACAGTACTTACACAAGCTCAAGGTGTGCTTAGGGTCATTATTGTTGAAAAACAAATTATATTTAATAGTTGTGTCCAGGTTTTTAACTGGCACTGTAACTTCAGTGGAACTACTTCCTGAGAACCCTCTGAGGAAATGTGTAAAACTTGCCGAGTCGCCCAAAAGCACGTAGGATGGTATCATCACTTATCATCTGGGAGTTTGATTACTTGTCTGCTTGGATGCCTTCTGAGGAGACGGCGTAACTCATTAATTGCCACGTCTAGGGGAAGTTTTCACTAACTGCACAATCTGCAAAATGGCCTTTTATGGACAACATGTCCCTGTAGGAAATTCCACACCCTGCCTAATTGGCTTCATCATATTTTCAGGGCACATTCTGAATCCTTTCCTGTTTAGTAATGAAGTTAAAAAAAAAAAAAAACGAGTAATGCCAGGCAGAAAAGATGAGAGGAATGATGGATGGGTTTTACAGTGTTTTTTCCACCATCTAGCAGGCTTTTATTCCTTACTCCCAGGTACAAAAGATCCTATTGAAAAAAATTAATCAAATTAAACACCACTTTAATACAAGGTTTTAATATGAAAATCTTTCCCAAAAGTTTTGCAATGCCATCTACGGATAATAAGCTACCTCTATACTGAAGTGGATAACTTTGGACAGGTATAACGACTGAATATTAATTATTTAATTCCCAATAGATTCTTCGGAATGGTAATGTTCTTATATATATTCTTATATATATTCTTTCCGGCAATGATTATCACACATTTAGTATAATATTAATATGCAAATGTGATATACGGGCTAATTTAAAGTCAGTGAGGTATATGGGCCAGCCAGTGTGTGCCTAGTTGTGCAGAGGTTATTAATATGTTATGCTGCCTAATATGATATTCGATCATATCCAGTGTCGCACTACTCTCTCCCCCAGTGTCGCACTACTCTCTCCCCCATTTTCACACTCATCCCACCCAAGCTTCTTCTCCCCTTGCACTTTAAAAGTGGCCAAATCAAAGGCACTTTGCCTCTGGCTCTCGGCTTCTGCCACGCGGAAACGGCCTCTGGCGTGGGCATGCCGGTGAGGAAATTCTGGCTAGGGGTCCTCAGCTGCTTAAGATGCAAGCAAGCCCTCCAGTGTTGTGCATTGGGGCTTCACACACTGTGGTCCATATCTAGTACAGAAGGCCCTGCTAATGTTACTAGTAGGATCATTTGGAGCTTCTCGGGTTCAGTCATGAGGCTATATAAAGGGCTGGTGTTCCTGTCCGTCTATACAGATACAGATAACTTTAAGGATGCAAGAGATATGTGTGGGATTTTACGGCCTCCCGAAATCTTCCGGGCATGTTGGGTTCTTATTCAGCTTTTAGCACCAGATGATGGAGAGGCCTACAGGATAGGAAGCCAATAGCTTTCTCTCGTCTCCCTAAGGGTACCCTGCCAGTCAGTAAGGTGAGGCCCTTTTGATGAAAATGTCATACGTTTTTTTTTTGAAATATCGAAAATCATTGCCTACTAAAGATCACGGCATTAAAGGACGAGCGCATAAACAGGAGATGGGCAAACAAAGGGTTTTTGCCAGGACTCCCCCAAATGTTTCTGATCCGACAGTCTGGGCTTTCGTTGGTTCTGCAGGCAAATGTCACCGTCGGTGGGGCCCATTCGTCAACGAGGAGAAGCCGCTTGAAAAAAGACATGCCAGCTCGCGCTTAATATCGTGTCCATCTACCGGCACGCACCAGATGTCTTCTGATTGGCCGTCTGTAAATAATAAGACTGGTGTTTTTCTCTCGCACAGTCAGGGACAGCCGTGTTCGTTGGTCTGTCCGTTGGTCTGTCCGTTTGTTGATGCTGCTGTTGACAGGGCTGCCGCTGTCTCAGTGTGCAGATTGCCATATGCATGTCCTCATAATACCTCAAGCTACACGTCCTGCACAAACAATGGCCCTCGATCCAAATGATACAAAAGTGCATTAACTTCCGCAGCTGGCCCATTCTGCGTACGTCCAGCCAGTACTGCCAGCTCACCCATCAAAACAAAGACCAGACAAAGCTGACATTTTGAATCCTGTATACAAATATTCTTCATCTGATCTCGTCCTAATTGGCTGAGAATGTCACATGATAATTAACTTTTTGCGGTGCTCTTGAAGTATTAAAAAAAATGCCTATTTTGACAAGAATTTTCTTCATAAAGTGCAATTATTTTATGCAAAGTGTGAAAAAATACAGAACCACCTCTGTAATTAGGGACGATTTTTTAATCTGTTGGGGACGTTTAGCGTTGGGAAGGATGAACGGAGACATTTATCTTTAGCGTTGCTGAGCATACCATTTCCTTAATCTAACAGCAGGTATTTCAAGAAGACGCCCAAGGAGAGAGAGCGAACAAGAAGTTTTTTAATTTAGAGAAATTTGCTGAGTGTGCCACCATAATTTTATATTTATTCATTTTTAATTGGTAACACTAAATTGTTCAGTTTACCAGGACTACTGTTGGCCATATGCTTTGAGCTGTCTCTGGTACTCTTGTCCCCATCCTGTAACAATAGAGTGGATGTGGTTGGACACCATGCACTTGGACATATACTGAGGATTATGGGAAATGTGCTCTGTGCTACAAGCCTGTCCTTCCTGCTGAGTTTAATGAATCCCATGCTTAGGATTTTTTTCCACTTCTGGCATGAATTAGTACTAAATAATATGCATGATTATTAAACTGTAGTTTAGCCAGTTTTCCTCCATTTTTACAGCCAAATATTGCTCATCAGGTCCCCCCCCCCCCTCGGGAACTCAACCATCAGCCATCAGGCCATATTACCTCTATTCATTGGCTCTATACGCTGAGCGGTCATCTAATTTGAGTATTCCCTGCCTGCTGTCCCAACAGAGGTTAATAAGAAAGGTCTCGGACATCCTCCAATGTCCAAGCCCATATCTACATGCAGCAACAAAAATGACTTTCTCATTTTCCCTCTTGAGACAGGCTAGTTCCACAGATGTGGGCCCGTGACTGCTTTTATCCAAAGCAAGCAATGTTTTCAGTCCATTTAAACAGCTGGATATCTTCCACAGCTTGTCCATGACTTCTTACTCTCCCTTGGGATGCTGTCCCCATCTCCTCTATGCTCATTTGTCACAGGAAGCAGGGGGTTAATTTCACTGGGGAAACCAGACCCTGGGATTTAGAGGGATTCACTTTGTCAAGACTGTCAAATGACCTTGAACGTCTTTGAGGGACTCTCCAGGACTCCAGAATACCATCTCGTCACCCTGCCGTCCACCCCAGCCCGCCCCTGCAGATTGTAAATGCCGCACCCTTTGCAGACTTATCCTGAAATCGCCATCTCCCTATTACGCGATTCGCTTTCCTTCCACAAACTGTAGCGTGACACCTTTCTGGGTTCCATCGCCTGGTTTATAAGATTACTTCCTTTAAGATAAGGAGCTCCTACCTTTGGGAAAATTCTTTAGTTCTGGGGCAGATGAGATCCAAATACCTCAGGATAAGAAGGTCAAAGGACAGAGTGGTACTATTGAATAAGGCCGACTGACGTGTTGCTAAAGACGAATAATGTTGTCTTTGCTGGGAAATGGGAGAAAGAAATTCTTAAAGCAGAATATCTGCGTCACACTGGATTTCTAATCTGTATTGGAAAAAAATAACAACAATGCAATAAAACTAGCAGATTGGAGGAAGTGTTTAGCAATATGAGAAAACTATGAATGTTAATTGTGGTCACAGTGAACATGTCAGCCTTTGCAATCAGCTGGATTTTACTGAAGAATTTTAGCTTATGTTTTTTGTTTGCTAGGTCCTCGGCAATTTCCTTAGCATTTTGTAATTTTAATAAATCAAGTCATTTTAGTATGATTACAGCCTCTTGGGGGTGACGTGACAGCTAATAGAAACTTAGTTTTGCATTGTCAGAAGTGGGAACTCAAATCTGCCTCAGGGGCGTAGATGAAATGGCTTCATACAGGCCTAGCGTTTGATGCTACGCTACCACTGTGTCATGGTGATGAATGTAGTAGCTTCCCAGCCACGCTCGTGGTAATGAAAGCAACGATCACTGATGGGTTTCATGCTCTCTCCTGAACGGTCAATAAAAACAGCCCTGGAGCTCAGACTCTGTGTGTTTGAAAGGTAAGACTGCGATACCCTTCCTTTGTTTGAGGCGGTAGCTTTTGCCAAGCTAGCCAACTGAAGTCCTTAGAGCACAGCTGCAGGATGAAAGAGCAGAAATGCAAACGGGCTATGTTCTGCTTCTACAATTCCAGGATTAACGGCAAAATTAAAGGCACAGAATCCCAAGTTCTAAATGCTAAGTGTTTGTTCACGTCAATGCTAAGTGGTTGTCTACAGTGGTATCTGTCTTGTATTATTTATGTTTGGCTGCTATATTTATTATCTTGTATGTTTCGTCTTGTCTGCCCTGCAGGAAGTGAATGACATTCAAAAGAGCCTTAAAACGTCAAACGTTGTTTACATCAAATAGAGGATTATCATACAAACTTAATTTATGTTAATTAGTATAATACCCTGTAACCCTGTCTGGTTAGAAGATGGATGGATGGATACAAGGATGGGAAATTAACTTATTGGTGTTTATTCACAATTCAAAAAATACGTTTTCTTCCAGAGGATGCAAGTGAAAGTACGGGCATATATGCTTTTGTGCAAAGAGTTGATAAACAGAAGGACAAAAGCATTTTTATTCTAATGTAGTCAAGTGGAGTAAATGTGGAGAGACCTGCAAAGCCATTTATCAGCCTCGATGACTTGGCCATGGAGGTGATAGTGTCATTTGCATGGTAATGACATGGAATAGCTCTCTGGCACCCGTCCCTCCCGCCACAGTCGAACACTTTATTGACTTCTATTTTATCGTCAAAGTTCAGGAGAAAGTTCAATTTCCAGTCCCCGGTAGTACTGCTCACATCTAATTGAAACGACATTCCATCTGTTATGAGGCCTTGAGTGGTCTTAAGAAGCAAACATTAGTAAACCGAATTAGCTCATCGATCCGTCCGCACATCTGCCATCCATTCATTTTATCTCCGTCTATCCGTCGCTGTGAACAGAGCATTTTAACGGCGGCTAATGACACGCCGCTAATGCGGCAGGTAACTCATTTGTCCCTGGATGTTTTGTCCGCTGCATATATTTTTTAAGGGATTACAGTCAAGTGGAATGACTGTTTGGTGATGGTTCCTTCAGCCAGTCATATCAATAAACATGAGCTGTAAATTGCAATAACCACAGTGGAATTACGTTATCGCGGAATTACGAGGAATGACTACCTGGGATGGAATGAGAGTGGATTCCTGATCTCCACCAACCAGGATAGGCTATACCATGTGTTTATTATAACCGTTCTGAGTTCCGTGGATTACCTAGGTGCCTCCTGGCTTCAAACCCTACCTCCTTACCCATTCACATGCCTTTTTACCAGCCTGAGAGGTGAATCCTGTGTAGTGTAGTGAACTAGAGCCCTGCATTGGGACTGGGATCCCGCGAGTCCCGCGGGACCCAACCAAAATCTCGTGGGAGCGGGCGGTTTTACGGTTGCCGCAGGCGGGAGCGGGCGGCTAAAAATTACATAGCGGGACCCAACATTTTTGGCAGGATGGAGAATGTAACTGATGTTTGAGGATTAGGTCGCACACGTAATCAGTGTCCGTGCATGTAAATCCAATCAGCCATGGCCTCGCCATTCATGGATGAGCGACCGATCGGTGCGTGTGTTTTATATATATATATATGGTTGAAGCGGAAATCTTCCGAAAATATTATTATGCGGAAACAATATAGGATCTTGCCAATC
>JAODKM010000059.1:1591979-1605676 GCA_026780845.1 Petrocephalus sullivani | reverse complement strand
TATCACACTGCGGTCTATCCTGTATCACACTGCGGTCTGTCCTGTATCTCCCTGCTGTCTGTCCTGTATCACACTGCCATCTGTCCTATATCACATTGTAGTCTGTCCTGTTGCCACCCCATGTACCTTTCCCCTCCCCTGCAACAATGGCATATAACTTTCACAGAGTCCCTATGAACACAAACGACCCTAAAAGCTGAATACTGAGTTGCCCAAATAGTATGCTGGGAAGGCAGCCTCCTTTCCAGGCTCAGACAGGGAGGCCGCTGTTAGCGCCTGATAGAACGAGAGGGATGCTTCACTCCAGCTCTGGATAATTTCAAGTGGCGCTCACGCTTCGGTTGTGAGAGGACCGTGAATCTGAGCCACTCTCTTTGCCGTGTCCTACATTCATGTGAGTGATGTGGATGGAAAAAAAGACACGGGAGCTTCACTGGGGTGTACAGAGGTTAATTCACAGTTGTTTAGGGTGGCTGGACTGGTGGGTCTACAGCTGTTTAGGGTGAGGCTACAGCCGAGACGGCCCATCTGTAGCCTGGCCTCACAGCCACTGAACTGGGGAAGTGTTACACTAAAGCACTAATCAATGTTTGATTTAATCAGCTGGGGAGGGGTCTGACAGTGGCAATGGGTTAGCATAATCAAAATAAATGGGGGGAGGGGCTTCCTTTTAGTAAAGGGGTGAGATAAAACATCATTCTAAATCCATATGGTGTCAGTAATAAATAGGAAAGGACACTGTACACATGAGTTGAAGGGTGCCAGTTCCCAGGGTCCACTGCAGGGGTAGAGAACCCTGATCCTGCCGTGCTGGCATCCAGCAGGTTATCCACCCTGCCTGGTCCCTGATGAACTACACCTGATACTGACCCAAATGAATGAAAGGGGTGTGCCGCTCCACACATGTGGCATTGTACATGCACGCGTGAGCTTGTGCGTTCATTGTGGCTTATAATGAGGAGGAATCGGGTCCCTGAGCAGGATTATGAATGAGAGATGAGTTTGGTGCTGGCAGAGCCCGGCAGAGAGCACCTAAACGCCAACATGACAGCGAAAAAGAACATCATTAATCAGCCCACTCTGCAGATAGGCCGCTAAAAGTAGTCAAGAAGGGGCTACGTTCTGCTGGAGAGCGATCATGACTAGGATTAAAAATGGAGATGGAAAGCGACCACTTAATGCTGCAGAATAAGCCCGCAGACTCCTGCCTCGCACTACACAGAGACAGGGGTGGGGGATCAGTAAATATTTGTGTGAGAACTTTTCTTTTGGATTCTGTTTTTGGGTTTTGAAGTCATCAGTATCAAGGCAGAAGGGAGGGGGCTAGCTTGAGCGTATTTTAGAAGAGTGGGGGCTGCTTGTATTCCAGAACAGGCGAGGTTTTGGGCCTGGTTGTGTAATCTGTGTCTTGAGGGAGATGGCATGTGGTTTACAGATAGTTAGCCAGGATGGTCCATCGATGTCAGCTGGTTTTTTGTTTCTGTAGCACCTGGATCGTTGGTCCATAAATGGATTAGCGATTAGCATCGGATTAGCATTACTCTGTCCCTCCACAGAATTAGCTATGGGAACGGACTGATCAGTAGGTGTTGTTCATGACATGCATTAATGTAGCCTTAAAATTTGGGGCGTCACCAGCCTTCCTGTATACTTAGGGTTACTATGGCAACATAGAGGAACTAGAGAAGGCAGATGGGTGAGAAAAGCAAAGCCAGAACAGTCAAAGGAGAAGAAGGTCTTGTCTGACTATCGCCATCACCGCTTGGAGCTCCCTCAACCACGTGAGAGGTGTCACTGCAGACAGTTCTCTTGTGTGGTTCCCTGATGATAGAAGTCATCAGATTCCCTCTCCACCTTCAAGACAAGCCTCAAGACCCACCTGTTCCATGAATTCCTCAGCAAACCTGATGCCTTCTGACGTTCCCTGAACATTCTTAATGTTGCATTTCAGGCAGTTCAATAGTCTTATTAGGTTCTTACTTTGTGAATTTTTGCTCGTAGTTGTGCTGCTGTTTGTGAATCTCCTGCACCTATTTACACTTACACCTGGGCATTGACTGGAAGCTCAGCTAGGCTGCACTAATGCCGAATGGACTGCTGGATAGTCACATGTTCGTAACGTGCCATCTGCCTCATTTAAATGTCACGCTGGACAAAAGCGTCTGCTAAATACGTAAATGTATATGTTCCACAAGTAGTTATGCCAGAGAGAGTGGCCTGCGGCAAGGGAATCCCCCCTTCACGTCATGCTGATAAACGACCTCTGCGTTCACGCGTCGCTAACGGCAACGTGATGCTCATCTGAGTGCATCACGACGGTCTTGTTGCACCTTGTTGCAGGTTAATTAGGTGACCCGAGTTTATGTAAACTGAGTTCATTATCAAGCGCTAACACCTAGCGTTATGGCATGTGCGTGATGCTAATGGCTGTGTCTCTACATCAAAATAGTTGTATGGATAAGGTGCAGTGATTACTGGATAATTACATGCATACTCTTGGTGCGCCCAAACGCGATGGGAAAAGGGAGTTTCTGGAGGCTGAGCCCAGTGTTTTATATTCGGGGGCCCTGGGAAACATCATCGATACTGGAGGGAGAGACACTTCATAGGCGCAGAGAAGGTGTCATTATCACTATGTTTCTTTGAATGATCCAAAAACCCAATGGGTTTCCTACATGGGTATGACTCAGCAGAATCTGTTCTCCTCTCCGGAAGCTCATGGCATCAAATTCCATATCGTATTACTGTTGGACTCTTGACCGAGGCCCTTAATTCCAACTGCTCTAGGAATTTTGAGTGACACTAAGCTATCGCTTTAGACAAACATGTCTGCTGAATAAATAAATGTAATAACAGGTGTGTGATAAACGGCCATAATGAATTTATATATATGACAATGCAGATACTGTCACCAAGAAACTCTGACCTCCGGATGTCTTCGTAACTGACTGCGCGTAAATCCGTAATTACGGCAGGCCAGCTGAATAGCTCGCCGGCCATGGAATGGGGGTAATTTACGCGCTTCCCGCCATCCCGCCGTCCGGATGAAGGCCAAAGACAAGAAGCGGCGCGAGCCAAACGTTTGCCTTTTAGTCAGCCAAGTGACGGGCGCGTCTCCCATTTCGGTTTTCGACGGCGGTTTCTGTTGGACTCTGCGCTCTATTCTCCCAAGCCCAATTCTTCAGAGGGCACGGAAAGGTCTAGGAAGAAGAATCGACACGGATTCGGAATTGTTTTCCGGGCAGAGCCCTACGGATTTTGGAGTGAGCTACAGGGAACGTTCACAATAGCCTGACAGCTTTGACTGCCTGCCTCTTTGTTTCCAGACGTGACAGGCCACTGTTGTGTAATCACTGGTGGTATGATACATTTCCGCCTTGGAAGGCACCAGTTTTCATGAAATATTGCCAAGTACTAAAAAAGAAATTGAGGATGAGCTGAGTCCAGTTCTTACAACGACCATATGATACAATTTATGCTATTTGAAATAAGGAATTTAAGCCTGTTCCCCCCTCCCAAAAAAAAAAAAAAAAATCACAGGCCCAAGTACCTTCTTCTCCCTGATAGTAATACAAATACAAATGTTAAATACACATTGATAGCTCACAATATAATCCCATTAACCACTTTTATTTATTAACCGTTTCCTCTTTAACCTCATCACCTTGCTGTCCTACTTGTGTGCATATTATACATTGCTTGTATGTGTATTATACACTCACCTAAAGGATTATTAGGAACACCAGTTCAAGTTCTCATTAATGCAATTATCTAATCGCCTCCGTTACTGAAGCCGGCATAACATCATATCCAGCGCTATTGTGGAGGTTATGTGATTTCCTGCCTTCCAGTGGAGGTCCCACCACTGTTACTGAAGCCGGCATAACATCATATCCAGCGCTATTATGGAGGTCATGTGATTTCCAGCCTTCCCATTGAGGTCCCGCCTCCGTTACTGAAGCCCGCATAACATCATATCCAGCGCTATTGTGGAGGTCATGTGATTTCCAGCCTTCCCATTGAGGTCCCGCCTCCGTTACTGAAGCCGGCATAACATCATATCCAGCACTATTGTGGAGGTCATGTGATTTCCTGCCTTCCAGTGGAGGTCCCGCCTCCATTACTGAAGCCCGCATAACATCATATCCAGCGCTATTGTGGAGGTCATGTGATTTCCTGCCTTCCAGTGGAGGTCCCGCCTCCGTTACCGAAGCCCGCATAACATCATATCCAGCGCTATTATGGAGGTCATGTGATTTCCTGCCTTCCCATTGAGGTCCCGCCTCCATTACTGAAGCCCGCATAACATCATATCCAGCGCTATTATGGAGGTCATGTGATTTCCAGCCTTCCCATGGAGGTGCCGCCTCCGTTACTGAAGCCCGCATAACATCATATCCAGCACTATTGTGGAGGTCATGTGATTTCCGGCGCCTCGGTGGAGGTCCCCCAGTGTTCTGCAGCCGGAATCTCTTGAAGCAGGCCCTTAGGCTAACCGTGTGTCCCCAAATCTCGCTGTGTGTGCCCTGTGATGGACTGGCATCCCACCCACGGTGTACCCCAGCTTTGTGACCCCCTGGATGGTCTCCAGGCCCGAGGCCCGAGGCCTGGTAAGTGGAAGTCCTTAGAAGATTTTCCTTTTTTTTGCCTCAAAGCACCGTTTGTCAAATGACACAATGAGGCATGAACTCAATTCGCCCCCTTGATACAAACAATTAATATTTTATGATACAATGCTATTAGTCGAGCTAGCAGCAAACACCGGCAATTTGCTTGGTGTAGGACAACTATTCGCGCCATATAAAATTAATCTATATCTGTGCTCCAGAAGAAGCTGTCTCCATATCGACAGGGTTGAACACGTTTCGCATACAGAACAGTAAGGCGCGTATTAGTGTTTCCATTGTTACGAGCTGGTTGTTTTATTCGTAATGGCAGAGAAACACGTTAATAGTGTAACACTGAGCTGGCTGGGGGAGGGCAGATTCCAATTATCTTCCTCTTTAGAGTCCCAAAGCGATACATTGCCAGCATTTGGAAGGAGTAAAGAGGTAATAGTGAACTCAGACCTTTCTGGAAGCAAGCTGGGGTGCCCCTTCTGGTATGTAGTAATGTCTCTCTAAGAGGAAAGACTGCCGCAGAGTGAACATGGGCAGCTATAAGACAATGTTAAGTGTGTGTGTGCTGTCCCACTGCTACATTTAACCGTATTACTGTATGGATGGCTCTGGATGTCTGCAGAATTCATAATTAACATTAATGACACTGAAAGGCTTGAAATCTACCTTATTCAATCTAATACACGTGCACTGGATGATTGCGGCTCCACGCCTGTATCTGAAATGGATTAATGTCACCCAGCCCCCAGTTAACATGAAAAGATCAGAACTTCTGAATTATTTAAATGTCTGTAATAAATCTACTGATGTATTAAGCGGTAAATGTCTCCAATCCATCCAGAATTCTATCAGAAAGGAAACGCTTTAAAAGAAAGGAAGTTTTTAAAAGTGTTTTTTTTGGGTTCAATCCCTCACCCCAGTTTCTTAGTGGGTGGGTCAAGGCACCTTGGCACAACCAGGAATGTGAAAATGGTTTTTCGATACGTGATTTTCAGTACATTCCATAAACACGCTGTTTGAGGTGGCTTTGCTGAAATATAGGCATGAGATTTGGATGCTGACGGGATGAGGGGGTGAGAGACCATAAAATTACATTAGAAAGACATGTGGGAGGCGGAGAATAAATGTGTGGGCATGGTAAACGTGTGAGTCCCGCACGCGTATATCCTGACCTTCCTGGTTTGGAGGCGGACATCGGCGCTTTGCTGCTCTCCGCCGCTCTCCGCCGCTCCGCACTCTCCAATTACTGGTGGGGGGGCTTGGAGAATAAAAACAGCACACGCCCGGTGCTGATTACAGGCCTGCTGATGTGAGAGAGCCTGGCCTTGGGACACCCCGTGCCCCCTGCATCCCACTAGCGGCCTGCATGGATCGGGCGATTCCGAGAGAGAAGCTTAAATCCATCCCTGACTCGTTTAAGAGCACATTTCATCTGAGGTCAGCTGGTAAACGGCTTTCACACCTCACACCTCCTCTCCGGCAGGTATCGCTGTTGCTGGCACTGTACACTGCATACGGCACACTGCATACTGTACACTGCATACGGCACACTGCAGTTATCCCTGCACATTAAACATCTGTCATAGGCAGGTAGGCACCACATTCAAAAGCAGTGCAGCCTGGGATTAGAACATGCAGCCCACCGGTAATGAATGCGATGGTAATGGTCTGCTCCCAAAGTTGTACAGTATGCAGCAGTGCACCATTTGTCCTAAGTATTGTGAGGGAGTGCCATTTCTGTTTTGTGTACCTTGGGCCCCCTTGATACTTTCTGCCAAATGGGGTGGGGGTGGAGGGGTCCCCCTCATTTATTTTTAGATTCCCAATCCTTCTTTCCAAACTTTCTTTGATCTGTTCCATATTTTGTACAGTTTCTCCTACTTTGTCTCTTATTACAGTCCCATATCTGCATCACTTTTTGCTGCATTTCATGTCTGAAAAGTGCTATATAAATAAAGATTATTATTATTCCTATCCCGCCCTGGGTGCCTTGTGCCCCATGCTGCAGGAATAGGCTCCAGATGATGGATGGGTATCTGTTCACCTCATAAACCTTCTTCCAGCACTGGTGATATTATCTATACTGTACATCAACATATCATAACACAAACCGTGGCTCTTCGTTTCTGAGATAGGGGAACTTTACAGCAGCAGAAACAAGGGGAAGAATGAGGAAGTGGCCTGATCAAATGTGGAAGCAGGACCCAGAATGGGAGACTAACAGCACATCCAGCTGGGGGAAGGTCACCTTGGGGTCAGCTCGTAGGATGAGCTTAACTTCTCTCTTTTATAAGCTGAAGTAACTAAAGCAGATATTCAAAAACCAGACCTCAAGTTCTCACTAAATAACGCTTCGTTTATACATACCCCATCTGCCAAAATTGTCAAAACTCTACCAGGGTTAATTATCGCTGGCAAAAGGGACTCAAATGTTGGTCAAACGTACACACTGTGATATGATTAACAATGTAGCACGCAACGTTAACGTCAAAGAATATATATCTTTTAACGGGAACATTCTCGGAATCGGGATTTGGCATTGGGCACGGTGATGGCTGGCTCCTTTCACGTTCCCGTGGTAAGCGATCACCGGCAGCGTATCCACGGTAACCCATTAACGAGACTCAGCTGGCCCCATTTAGGGTAATTTCTTCATTAAGCTTATATAGGATGGGCTGGGGGTGTGTGTTGGATGAGAGATGTGGGTGTGGCAATACGGCAACTGGCCTGGATTCATAGTTAGCTGTAGTTCTTAGAGCTGAGGGGATTAATTGCCTCCTGGGTTCATGGTTGCGGATGCTTAGAGGGAGCTGAGTTCGCTTTATGGTACTGGGATTGAGTAGTAGGATGTTTATTTGAAGCCTGGGGTTCTTGGCACATCCAATATCCTTCACCCTATCACCTGCCTTGGGACGCTCTGTCCCGAAAAACACAAACGTGATTTCTCTGTGTGGCTAATGAATATAGGTGGTAGAATTGCAATGCCAGTGAGATGGTATAACTTCCAGCAGAGGCTGCTGATGGGGGAAACTGTTTGATAGATCCTTAAAGTTTAATTGGGAGGAGAGATAATTATTTCAGCAAAGATGCTAGATACACTAAATACCCCGCTGCCCATCTTACCCCCTGCCAAAATATCCCGCTGCCCATCTTACTCCCTACCAAAATACCCCATACAAAATGTGTGTGTGTGTGTATTCCACCCCTTTACAGTGCTGTCTATGAAGTTTACATTCACATTGCACTATTTACATGAATCCTTGTGTCCATCCCGCCCTGCCATTTTTGCACTGTTCTGTGAACTCCCCCCTGGTCATTGCTGTTGTATAAGACGCAGTGGTCCTGGGGGAGTGCTATTTTGTGCCAGCCCATATGTGTACAGGGTTGGTATGTGGATGGATGGCTTGGCTTGACTGTGCTGCTGATGAGGATCTTTTCACTGAAATGATGTACATTGTTTAGTGGTGGTGTTTTCAGACATTTTCGTGAATCTTGCAGCTAAATGGGATTGAAGACAGGTGGGCTGGGTTTAAACGTGGTGGGAGTCTGTCGCCGAGTGGCCCGGGGTTTTCGTAACATTGCCTCTCGATGGCACGGCGACCAAGGAAATCTCTGTAATCTGAGCCCCACTTCCCAGTCCCTCTCAGCCGATCCCCAGCACGGCATCTGGCAGTGCTTCTCTCCCTAATCGGCTCTGCTGGCCCCTTTTTCCCCCATGAATACACTCCCCCCCCCACCAGAGTGTAACACGCTTAAGCAATGACAGGCATGGAGGAGCACACTGCCCAGTACCCAGGATGAGGTAATGCCACCAGAATGCAGGCGATCCAGGAGGGAAAATTGAAACCAGCAATGGGAGTCTCCCTGCACATTGTAAAAAGGGGGAAAAAAACTCAGAGGCCAGCTATAAACTCCCCCAACCTGCCTCACCAGCGTCCGAAGACGTGCGTCAGTGTCGATCGCGCTGACAGACCCCTTCAGAGACCTTGATTTCACGCACTGGGGGATCTCTGCTGATTTGGGCATGGGATATCGCCGAGTCCTTCTCTCACACATTGCTAAAGACCATAATCAGTCTTTGCATCCAAGCTTCTCTAATGCTAACTTAAACCCATCACTTAGGCGATATAGGTCTATTTGAATGCTAGCTATCAGCTACAGGCTCCTCCCCTTAGCGTGCAAATGCTCCTCTTCTTATTTCCCATAGATGTTCAGAACTGCTGCTGGGTTTGTATACACCGATCCTGCCCGATGATGCGCTTTGGATGGCCATTCAGTCCCGGGGCCAGATTTGGCCCCAGTTACGACAGCTCTCGGCCTGGGAGTAAATATTGAGACAGGTTCCTGATGTATGCTGGCTAGTAAAACTCCTCCCAGTCGAAAATTAGCTCTGGGAAGCTGCAGCGAGGGTCAGTAAAAGGCGGCGATGAAATGCTTAAGGGGGATATTCCTCTGTGCCCCCTCGTGTCTTCCCCCCCCCCCCCACCTCCCTGCTCCCCTGCTGCTCAGGGACATCAGTTTCCTGTTACTGCTGGCAAGAATCCACTTCCTGGTTTCACGCCCCGCACCTTAAAAAGCTCACCCTTCCATTCTTAGCCGTATGTAACTCAGCGGAACTGTAAATACCAAAGTAGCGTTGAGTGCACATTTTGTCATTTGTTTTAAAGTGATGTAAAGTCGCAGTAAAGCAATGCCTGTTTTTCAGCCCTACCAGGAAACTCACAGCTGTCAGTGAGGTCAGCCCTAAGCCTTTAACTGCTGCTGTCAAGCTCACAGCTCCACACGACCGCCCAGGACTCACATTCTAGTGCGTTCTAGCGCGTTCTAGCGATGACGGAACGTTATTTGCGGGCTCGCCCCCCCCCTCCCGATGCTGGCTCCCAGCGTGTGCAATGTCACTGCGCTACACAACAAACCAGTCAGAAACAACCTGCGGAGAGACCAAGATTCAAATTCACCCTCTGCATTTAATCCTCCAAGCCGAGATCCTTGACAGAAAGAATATATGTTATCATCCAGAAAAATTCACGTTGAAATGTCGAATAAAAAAACATCCTGGAATCAGTTAAGTTTGGAAGAATATGCACTGCTAAACACTGTTGCATGTTCTCTTCGGGGGGAAAAAGTTTAGCGGCCCATAACATTCCATAGCATTTGTGACCAGATAATGGAAATGCAAACGCTATGGATGCAGAATCTCCAGTGTAGCGACAGCCCTCACCAGTCACCAGGGTCAACAGGAAATGGCAAAGTGCCACGGCCGCTATAGCAGCGTCACCAGCTCACCTGAAAGCCTCTTCTCCCGTGCACTCCTCCAGAACACATCCCAGGCCCTGTTGGTGGAGTTCTTCACATGCTCGCTGAAGGACCTTCTGAGCGGGGCTTTCACCGTGTGGGCCATATTCCCGCCGAGGTCCTGGCAAATCCCAGCATTGGGCGTCCGCGGAGAAGACCGCCGCTCATCGGTCCTCGTGGTAAAACACGCACGCGGTGAGGAATGCCTCTCGCGAAATGACACTCGATACGAGAAGTCTGCATATAATTTGCAGACACCCTACTTGCTGGGAGAGAGAGAGAGAGAGGAGGGAGAAAGAGGGAGAGAGAGAGAGAGGGAGAAAAAGAAATAGTTTTCCCTTAGCTAGAGCAAGCCTGAAAAGGAAATAGAATGGTACATGCCCCCCTCCCAGCTCTGGCCTTGGATCCTAAGGCAGCTTTGCATCACAACTGCCACGATTAATAAACAGCTTCATTTCTCTCACGGGCAGGGAAGTCAGCACCGCGCCGATGGCCGCCCCCGCCTGCCTAGCCCCCGCTATCGGTCCTCTCGTCGGCTAGGACACGCGGCTCCGAGCTGTATGACTTCTGCAAAGTTTGGAAATGCAGTTCTCTTTTTAAATGTCTCAGCACAAATACCCATGGGCCAGAGAAGTCATCTGAGCAAAAGAGGACCAGCATAAAGTCATGTCCACTTGTCTGTTCTCTTTGGAAAAACTCATGAAAAAAAGCACGGGCATAATTCAGTCCTTCATTGGTACAGTTTTATTGGTTTGCATTTAAGTGTCGGTAGGTGATTTTTTTTTTTTTCGTGATCATCATTTCCTCTGTCGATGCAAATGTTTAGGGTACATTCCCCCAAAAACTCCTGCTTGCCTTGAATTTGTATCTGGCGTGGGAGGGACTCTGAGAACTCCATCTGAAAGGCAACCTGTGGAGCCCTCTTTTGTACATGAGGCATCCAGAGGATTTAATTTTTGGAATTAGGTGGGGTTGTGTGTGACTGTGGTTTTTTTTAAGTAGGATTAAAAACTGGATGATGGTTGGTCTCCTCCCAGCTAGAACATAATTTGTATAGAATTTTTGATTTCTAAATTTATTCATTAAATAGGCAAATCCACTGTGTCTTACAAGCATGATGAAACAATCAGCTGTACCAAAGAAGTAATCTTGTGTCTTGCTGTTTGAACAGCATATAGAAAATGATCCACCCGTCAAGTTGTCACGCTTTCGGCGGGATGAACGACCCATAATGCAGGCTGCTTGGGGTAAGCCCTTCAAAGGGGCGTTTATTTGCCAGAATCAAAAATAACACGGGGGAAAGCGCGAGAGTAACCATAAGGGGTATGAACAACACTCGACCAGGGGCACAGGACACAGACTCACTAAAATAGGGCAGGACATCAAGGGGCAAACAAGAGGCAGCTGATCAAAGGAAACAAGCGGAGAATTCACACAAGGCAAACACAATCAGGGTCAGGTGCGACTAATTAAGCCCCCCGCCAGAGGGCAAAATAGGGGAAAAACACGAAGGGCGGGGCTGAGCGTAACATAAGTCAATTTAAATCAACGTTAATCTTGAGAGGGAATATTTACCAGAACATTCTGCTGCTGACCAATATGCTGAGACGTAAGTTTGGGGAGAGGTCAGATTGTTATTAGATACTACTTTTAAAGAGCTGTGTTTTGAAATGAGCAAAGAAGTTCTGTGCCTATATGATGCTTGTCTTTACATTGTAAAGGTAATGTGCACTGTTGCAATCCCTGCTCTTATGAGCAGTGTCTGGAGTTTGTTACGTCCACTTCTTTATATTAATGTGCATTCTTGTTTGTAGTACTGGTCTATGAATACTCCAAAAAAAAAGTAAAAAACACAGGTATTACTATTGGCACTGGTGCTGGAAACCTGCCCCACCACTAGAGGGCAGAGCCTAGGAAAATGTCATACTTCCCATAGCTGCCCTTGGATTACTAAGTTCAGAGGGTGACGGTAGGGGTATGGTTTGAAAACTGATGCACCCCCCCACCCAGCAAAAAACAACATGCAATAATGACAAAATGGTCCAGGCAGATGCCTTGTCCTGCATAAGACGTGAGGGACTCAATAGGTACTTGAGATTGTTATGGAAACACCTGTATATTATATGCATAGTATGAGATGGAGCAGTGCCTTGGTTTGCTTTGAAGTGCTATTGACTTTCAGTTCAATGGTACTTTTGGCCAAATAACAGAGAGTGTTACTCAGTCTACATGGGATAATGAGTAGAGTCCCTTACATGCCCCTGGTGGACACCTGCAAATGTGCCGGGTTTCGAACCCGTGACCGGAGATATACCTCAATCCTTCCCTCAGGCATGCAGTTAAAAACACAGAGCGGGGGGGGAAACACAACAAACTTGGAGTCTTTTGCATAAAATTGTATATTTTTGCTTAGCTGATGTGGTTATATAGGGCAGACTTGCGATTGCGTCGGGCCTCACCAGCGCATTGCACAACAGTGTTTTCAGGCACTTTAGTTCCAGTATTGTGGCCAGCAATTGAATCAAGAAGGAAGTGGAAGACAAAGGCAAGTTATGTTTGCATAATGAAACATCTGCGATATCTGTGCGCAAAACGGGCCGTACCATATCTGGGGGGGGCATGCTTAGACATCTGAGATATCTGTGCGTGAGGTCCTCCTTTCAGTAAGAACTCTCTTTGCTGATTTGTTTTTACATGGCACAATTATTGGAATTCCACTTAAGGGTAATTAATCAAGAAATCAGTCAAATGCACGGCAGCAACTAAATTGCCATCAGATCTAAGGTTCAGAGGCTTTGCGTCTAACGGGATGGAGGGCTGCACAGGGGACCAGGACATAGACTGGTGCACTAAATATGGATGCCAGGAGGAAATGCTCTTGTAACCTTACATAGTATATTTCACCCTGACAGGGGAACGTATACAGCTACAGTGCTCACAGAAAGTCTCGGGGCAGAAGTGTAATTTTGTAAAAATGTTGCAAATTTATTGGTCTCATAACAAAAGGCCATTGATAAGCCATGTCTAACATACCTGCACATACTGTATCTTCCACACAGACACTTTCTTTTTATTAAGTGTCATAATTTTTTGACTCATTCAGGTCTGTTCCTGCCATTTTGCTGTTAATCGCAATTGTGGTCAGTGGCTCCCAAAGGGATGCTAAACACAAATGTTAGGCGTTTTATGTTATTGTGAAGATGTTACTAATTAATAAGTACCCAATGAGACCGCTTGGCAATGCACTTTTATTTAACTCGGAACAGCTTTTAGAACCATAATTTGGGTTTCAATACGTGTCGCTATTTTAAATGGATGTTTCACTTAAAACTACTGGTTGTTTTTCATGTGTTGCACATATTTTGTAATGATTTTTGTTATAAATCAAAACATTTAGAATTAAGCAAGCATCCCAAGATTTTCTCTAAGCACAGTATATAAATGGCCAAAAAGTGAATACTTTGGATAAAAATGCCCGGTAATGAATTAAACGTAAATACCTAGGTTCAAATTACTAATCAGCCAATCACATGGTGGCAACTCAATGCATTTAGGCATGTTGTCAAGACGAACCGACGCAGTTCAAACTGAGATTCTGAATGGGGCAGAAAGGTGATTTAAGTGACTTTGAACGTGGGATGGTTGTTGGTGCCAGACGGGCTGGTCTGAGTATTGCAGAAACTGCTGATCTTCTGGTATTGTCACACACAACCATCTCTAGGGTTTACAGAGAATGGTCCGAAAAAGGGAAAACATCCAGTGAGCGGCAGTTCTGTGGGCGAA
>JAODKM010000059.1:1556858-1587412 GCA_026780845.1 Petrocephalus sullivani | reverse complement strand
CCATTCGGCCCATCAAGCTTGCTTGGGGAGAACTTAACTAATAGCTCAGAGTTGTTAAAATCTTATCTAGCTCTGATGTGTGTGTCTGGTGTGTGAGTGTGTCCTGTAATGGGTTGGCATCCCATCTTGAGTTGGGCTTCAGACCTCCTAAGACCCTAAATGGGACAGGCAGCTTCAGAAGATGGATGGATGTGGCCTGGGATACTTTGGTATCTGTAAAGGCACTAGCAATACTGCTAGTACTCCCCATCAGTACTGGTTTTGTCAAAGTAACTACCATTTAAAAAACTTACCCTTTGCAGAATAGAATACAATGGAATAGAAGAGTAGATGGTATATACATTTGTCTGCGTGTATGAGAAACACCTGAACTTTTGTGCCCTGCGAATGCTTTCATGGGCAAAGGCTTTCAAAGCATTTTGAATTAAACTCCTCAACATGACGGAGACGGTCTACTCGAGTCCATTATAATTGTGCAATTCCTGGACAGAGTACAACATTTCATATGCGGACATACATAGACTGCAGAACTAACCTCACTTATCTGTTATGTTTCAGGACTTTATTTATATGCTTATTAACCAGCAATAGTTTCTTTCTGAATTTTGGGGGAGGCCAATCAGAATCCTTGTCTTAACCACCTTAACACACCATTTGCTATGTTTTGATGTTGGTGTGAAGAGCATCTTAAGCCTTATTCACCATTTCTGGTTTGGGCTGCCGGCTTTATTGTTGTTATTTTTCTGAGTTTTTTTTTCAGATCCTTGGAATTGCTATAGTGTAACAGACAAAGAGAGTATGTGAGGTTTAAGTCAGCAAGATGTTTGTCGGCCGCTGGTGTCCGGCCGTGAATCATGCTAAGGATTTAAAGAAGTCAGTCGTCTTCTGCATCTTTGGGCCCTTAAAAAAAAAAATATTCGTTTGTAATGTCATGTTTCTCAGTTTCTCGGAAAGTGAAATTTGCGTCAAAAACATTGTGATCTGCACGTCCTTCAGCTTGCAGGCCGGGCCCCATGATGATCTGCACGCTCTTCAGCTTGCAGGCCAGGCCCCATGATGATCTGCACGCTCTTCAGCTTGCAGGCCGGGCCCCATGATGATCTGCACGTCCTTCAGCTTGCAGGCCGGGCCCCATGATGATCTGCACGTCCTTCAGCTTGCAGGCCGGGCCCCATGATGATCTGCACGTCCTTCAGCTTGCAGGCCGGGCCCCATGACGGTAATGTGAGGAAGGCATTAACCCTTTCCTGAAACTACTCATCTAAAAAGACTGTTTAAAAGTGAAAAACAGCTCTGTGTCAGAAATTATATTAAGTCATCATATTGACTCGAGGCCGCAGTCATATAAAGTTACGAACGTTTTCTGGAACTGCAGTTAGCTTTGTTTTGTAGTGCTGTACAGATCCTGTGATCTCCGGCTTCTCAGCTGCATGTGAATCTGGAGCCACTGACGTATTCTGGCTTCCATTAACTTAATGCTCAGACCGCAGCCAATACAGCTCATAAATAATTTTTTTTTTTTTAAAGCACTGTTTTAACAGTGTGGAAACAAAAACCAAGGCAAAGGCAGGAATCTCCCCAGGAAGAGGTGACATGAAAAACAAAACTTTGTGCTCCTTTTTCTTGGAGACGAGCAGATCAATTTTAATTGGTAAAATAATTTGCCCGCGAGTCTCCGCTGAGCTGATCTCTACTGAGGCTAAGTCACTTTAGCAGTTTTGTGGTTGGAATTATCAGAATGCAGGGAGCAGAGATTCCCAGCCTGGGGAGTGCATCCTGACTGCCTGGGCATCAGTGCCAGCTCCTCAAGTTAAGGACCTTGCTCTGGGGCTCCATGCTGCAATTGCCCTGGCGACACCATAGGGGGCGACAGCCTGGCACTGCGTTGTCAGGGCTGATGTACACATGCTGAACCTGAACCACAGCTAGGGGCTGATTGTTTTCTTTCCCATAATCCCCTGCTGCAGCTGCCCCCTTCCCCCCCCTAGCTGAAGGCATCCGTCCAATCATGTCGACAGGGAAGTGGAAAATCTCGAGTCGCTTAGTGAACGTGATGGCCCGAAGGGCACGCCCGCCAGCAAAATCACTTAACGGCTATGACCCCCTTCGTCTACCGGGTGATGCGCCAGGTCCCTGAGGGATGAACGGTGCTCTCGCAGTGAACAGGGGCCAAAAGCTGCCCATAAGTGGCGTCCGAATCTATCATTGGCTCCATCAGTGGGATGCTATGGAATCTGACAGGTACGGCATTGCAGCCTGAGTCGGGACATACACTCCAAAGCCTTCAATCGCACTCTCTCTCTCTCTCTCTCTATGTCTGTCTCTCTCATCTGCCTCCCTTTCGATTGCGAGCTCAATACTCGTCTGGCGTGAGCATTTATTTGTCAAGAGCGACAGGGAAAATGAAAAATCCCACCACGGCCGATAAAGCGGCCCTTCACCTTTGCGTCACTGAAATCCATACTCTTGTGATGAGCCCTGTGGCATGTGTCACCTTGGGGAACTCACGTGTGTGTGTGAGTATGTTTGACTTATGGATCTAGATGATAGGCTTCAATGAAATTTTACGGTTTCGTTCGCATTCCACCCAGCGCCAGTACGGAAAACAATGCTTGTCAGGAGAGTGCTGATTCTTTGGCCCGGGCCCATTTGCCATGGCTGTGAATGGTAGTGAAGCAACTAAATGGAACAAAAATGGACTATTAAAGGGGCGTGAAATTTCGGGGAGACTTAGGTAGCAGAATTACGGTATTACAGAAGAAGACAGCTGCTTGTGGAGTGTACTACAGATCCCTGTTCGCCTATCTGTGTAAAAAGGACACCCTAAGTGTAAATAAGCACTTCAGGTTGACTTGAGCTACTTTGAGTCATTACAGGTAGCTTCTGGGACTTCCACCTCATCCACCGTGTCTGGCCGTAAAATGACTCATTCGGGCGCCATTAAGGAGTCCGACTCGAGCAACAGAGCGAGTCTTGGAAATAATAAAGGCCGCACCTTAATTACAGGGCTTTTCACCAAGATCTCCCTCTCACAGGCTGTTGAGACACTATTAGGAAAAGCCTCCTGGTAACAGGCGACGACTGTAGCTCCCTCTGATGAGCCAATCTGCAGACTGAATTACATCAAGCAGATTGAATTATAATGCACAGAGCGTAGCTCGGGTATTAACCTACCATTAATTAACTAACCCTCCGCTAATTAATTAACACCATTAACCCACCATTAATTTAGCAAGAAGCACAAAACTGGAATTGCGGAAAGGCTGTTAGTGGCCGGCTAATGCCTTGAGTCTCCATATACGTGAGCTGTATTAACCTTGTGATTTGTTTTGTAATTGCGAGGCGTATCGGTTTACAGTGCGTCTCCATGCCAGGAACGGAGTTAAAGGAAATGCAGATGAACTTAATTAGGACTGAAGGTCAGGAGATAACTAGAGTATACCTTCATCTGGAAGAAACCTGCTTGAGGTAGGCCATCGGGAGAAGCTCAACACGGCCCAGTGAGTGTTGGGGAACATTAACCTCGTTGAGGAAATTATCCCTCAACTGTCCTTCAGTTCCATAGGATGAACTCTAACGTTCTGTAACAGTTCTGTTTATTGATATTTACTGTGCATTAAGTCTGATTTAAAAATGCATCAGACCACCAATCTACCAAGACCTTATTTAAACATGGAGAGCACTTGCAGACGCTGCTTCAGGGCCGAGCTTCTCCTTGTCAACAGCACTGGAACACAAAGCCCCAATTACACCATCACATGACTATAAAAGTTTGGTGCTATCTCTTCATTAATTGCACATATGACATTGCTAATATATTATTATCTTTAAATATTTATTTCTGTGGCATCACAATATTCTTTTTTTCCCAAGACTTTTTATTTATGCACTGTGTACACTTTAAATTCATTTGCACTATGTTTACTCGTTTGCACTATGTGTGCAGTCCTTGCACCTTGTACATTCGTCTGTACACTTTAAATTCATTTGCACTCTGCTTACTCGTTTGCACTATGTGTGCAGTCCTTGCACCTTGTACATTCCTCTGTGCACTTGCTGCTCTATGTACTAGAATTTTCCCCTTGGGATCATAAATTAAAGTGCATCTTAATCTTGATGTATTTTGTAAATGAAAATTGAGATGGAATGCAGTGAATGGATCCTTATTATACCCCCACCCCCATGAAAACTTGTTTCTACTTTTCAAAGAGAGGGAAAATGTGGGCACCTTGTCCACAGCGCCCCCTGTGGTCGGGGCAATAGGACCTGGATAAGGGTTTGTAGGGGATGGACAGGTGCCTGTGGTAATTAAAGTATGACCGGTTACAAATCCAGGCAGTTATTCCTCACTTTCTTTTAGTGCCTCAATTAAATGTGCTAAATTAAATGAAGTTACAGCTGTGGCGATTGTGTGAAAGGTAGCAAAACTGGTCATGGGTTTTAAGCTGTCTGAAATGTGAACCAAAAGCGAAAGGGAAAAGCGGAAGTGGACAGTCAGGAGTTGAAAATAAACAGAAGACGGGCGTCATGTGAGCGGCGAGAGCCGGGAACACAGACAAAAAAACATGCAGCTCTCTGGAAACAGACCAGACTCCAGGAACTTAAAAGAACAAGGCAACAGTGGCCAAGCAGATGCCAAAATATGCATCAAGGGGGTCGTCTTTGAGATCTTTTAGGGAATGTTCCCAACCACAGCCTGGGAAACTTTTTAAAACACCTACATGTCTTTTTTAAATGTGACCTATTTGATGTTTAATGGTTTTGATTGTTCTGCAAGGAGATGTTTCATGATGGAGTAAACGCATGTTGCACCAACCCATTCAGCACCATCTCCAACATGCACCTTGTCGAGCCATCTTACTTCTGGAACTGCATGGTTCATTCCTATTCAATCACTTCAAGCAGTCATTATACTGCATTACACATACCTTCATAATGCATTATAATGCATTCATAAAACATTATCAATCCAGCTATAACTATTTATAAAAGAGTACAGCACATTATAGTCATGTGTATTATGCATTATGAATGCTCTATGAGGGGCGGCATGGTGGTTAGCACTGTCGCCTCACACCTCTGGGACGGGGGTTTGGATCCTGCCTGGTTCAATGTGTGTGGAGTTTGCATGTTCTCCCCGTGCCATTGTGGGGTTTCCTCCGGGTGCTCTGGTTTCCCGCCACAGTCCAAAGACATGCTGAGGCTGATTGGCGTTGCTAGATTGCCCATAGGTGTGCATGTGTGAGTGACTGGTGCGCGAGTATGCCCAGTGATGGGCTGGCCCCCCATCCTGGGTTGTTCCCGCCTCGTGCCCATAGCTTCCGGGATGGACTCTGGACCCCCCGCGACCCTGTTCGGATGAGCGGTTTGGAAAATGGATGGATGGAATGCTCTATGAAAGTCTCATCTATAATGCACTAGAAACACATTCATAATGCACAGACTGACCATAATAATGCATTATGACTATAATGTGTTATGCTTCTTTATAAATATTTATGGCTATGTTTATAATACTCTATGAGTGGATACAATGAATTATAATATGATTTATTAGGCTTTATGAATATGTACTTCATAGAAAGTGTTACTGGAAAATAAGACACTCATATATATGGGCTTGGAGGACCTGGAGCTTGTCTTAGCCTGGTCAGGTTATCTAATAATGTCTGTCCAATCATCGTCCAACTGCTGACCTTGGATAGGATCACAACGGTGACTTGGAGCCCATTCTGTAAGGCTATAAGGCTGCGGCCCACCTTGAGTGGGATGCCATTCGATTGTAGCGGGCATACCAATTGCTGGAGAAGGCTCATATGACACTGTTAAACTCCAACTTCAAGCTGGCAATCCTGGAGGTGTGAAGCAACAGTGATACCCACTGAGGCCCAGTGCCACCCCTATTTAATAATGCATTTGCCGAATATTCAGGAGGACTTTTAGAGATACTTTCCTCCACCGATTCCCAGCTGGCACCTTCATATCATACATTCATCCCTCTTCTTCAAGACTCTTTGAAATACCACGGGGGGGGGGGGGCTCATGTGCCTCATTAATGAAGCTAATTAAGAGGAATCATGGCGATTTTGAGGTTTCCATAGAGATTCTCACCCCTTCCCCGAAGACACGGCCATGTGAGTTGTGCAACGTGTCTGCCAGATGTTTGTGTTCTGCTTTTCTAGACTTCCATTGGCAGTTTATACTAGGCCCATCTAAGGTAGTTTTCTTATTGCATGTACAAAAAAATAAAAACGGGATCACATGACTCCTCCAGCTGGACAGGGATTGGTCTGTTTATGGACTGCCTATACCTTGTGCGACCTTGATAACAGGCAAGTTTAAAACTTCATACAGACAAGCACTATACTATAATTAGAGTTATTTTTTCCATGTTTGAGGTGGTCTATTAAGTAGTGAATTAACTTGTTAGAGTAATGAACCTCTGTTGTTTGTACTTTATTAAAACCACAAGGCATGAGAGAGAGAAAAAACTGTAAAACAAACTTTTTGAACTAGACAGAGACAAAATCTTTGCCATCGTTCGAAGAGCAAACACAAGAAACATTCACATAAGCCCGCAAGGTGATATGTTGGTTTGCCAGACAGCTCTGAATAATTCAGTCCCGCAACAGAATACCAAACGCTGGGCTGAAGACGCCCGTCGACCAGGAAACTTGCACCGTCAGCCTTCTCTACAGGAAGTCAGAAGAGGCATTTGATGCTTGGCGGTGTTGCACTACACTAACATGAATGATCTCTGAATTCAATACGCCCGCTGTTCCCGTAGTGATGTGTGCTCAGTGAAAAGGTTTTTGCAGGTGTTGGGGCTTACCATCCCTCTGCGTCCCTGTGCCAGTCTCCCAAAACCACTTAGTTTGACTAACATCACAGTAAACTCAACAACAGTTAGCACTGAGTATGGGGTTCAAGTGAAAAAATGAAAGGCTCTCGACTGTGGTTGACGAGTCGATGTTAATTAATTCTTCAGTTTCCCAGCTGTTCATTTTTTAATAATACTACTAATAAGCATTTCGTTTGCCTTGTCATATCCCCCTGACCTTATTCCTCTCACCTGTTACAATGACACAGGGCTCACAGAGCTTAACCGCATTGCAAAAACTTCACATGGCCAAGTCTTCTTTCTGTTTTTTTTTTCTGATTTTTTTCTTTCTGTTTTGCTGTTAGAGAAGGCAGCAGATTTATAATCGATGGAAACGTGTAATGTAGTATCTTTTGGTCTGTTTTACATTATTTGGACTCCTTGCCAGAATTACGAGCCGAGTATCAATGCAACTCTTATGGACTGTGCGCTGTAAATATTTTGGAGGGAAAGCCACGTGTTCCCGCGTGACGGCTGTGTTTTGTTACCGTGAGGGAGAACAAGGCACGATGAAAGAAGTGGCGTGAAGGAAAACCGTTAGCAGCGACGTATGACAAATCTCACCAGGAGTAACACGAGAAACAGATGAACCTCGCTGGCGCCGTTTCTAAGGGCGTTGCTGAGGCTAGGCTAGTTTTTTCAGCCTCGCTTTTTTTGAATGCTAATCTCTCCTCCCCTCTCCCTCCTAAAATGGGGGAAGAACTTGACGGTGTTTTACGGGGCAAGTAGAAGCCTTCCTTAGGGGAGCTGCATGAGAAAGGGGAGAGTTGACATCTCTAGGAAGGCCTGTGACCACGATGATTCACCTACTTAGCCTTTTAGCATACCTTAGCGCTCTGCTAAGTTTGCCATCTGAAGTCTCAGGGAGGCAAGTTTTGTGAAAACAAATCTATCTCTTCAGAGCCAAGAAAGGAAATGATATCATACTGTGACTCGAAGGGCCTGGACAGAGAACTCCAATGACTTTAAACTCTCTGTTGGTTGTCCACCCATACAGGACGGATGCCAACTCCGAGGACAAAACAGTGTATTAAGTTCAAATACTGTTTGAGGACTGAAAAATCCATCATCGTGTTGTTAAATCCATTTGTGCTGTACTCTTTACCATTGGAAACGTTTTACAGTCCCTATTCCCTTTAGGGATCCCCATGGAACTGTAAACAAGAAGCGTTTAACACATTTAACAAACATCATACTCTAACAAACACATAGCAAAAACAGACTTCAAATGCATCCATATATTTCAGCACATAATTGGCCTGCCAGCAAAAACAAACTGTGGGTGGGCCGGCTCCCCAAACGTGACTTTGTAGAATCTGTTATTTTTATTCGGAGGTGTACTGTTTAAAGTCCGTCACCCATTGGCACTCCCACGCCATGCCTCTCTCCCTCAAAGTCTCCGTGAAACGTAAAACCACCATAAAGGCAGAACGTGAATGTCAGCTCCATTTCTGTAACAACAGTTTGTTGTTTTTATTGTTTTTTTTAATGGAGTTGTTTATGATCCTTAAAAACACTGCAGAATTGTTTGGAGAAGAAACTGAGCCTATGTAACAATGAGCGAGGAGTTCTTTCAACAGGATTACGTTTGCTAGACTTTTCTAAACTTTTTTTGACACCCCTCCCCTTGGCCCTTTAATTAGCTTTTACCATCTACAACACATTATTTAATTACAGTAAATTTAGTGCAACAACATTACAGTAAATGAGCAGGAATTTATATGCTTCTCAATGCTTAGGTGTCTTTGTGTCTGATAGGATCAAAGACGAAACTGAATTTTGAAATATCATCCTGGCAAAGAACTTGTTTACTGGTGTTGCCTGGTGGGTTATTCCAGCCCAAGCAGACCAAATACCTTCGAACTCTTTTTCACAGTAGGATGTTTCTCTCCAAGTGGATACCTGCAGCTCATAAGACCATTTGCTACTATGCTACACAACCCCTTTCCATTCCCAGGGCCACATCCAGAGTTTCGTGTTGATTAAAAGGGTCTGGGCCAAATGTCTTCCAAACTCATCCCAGGCACAGAAGTTTTCAAAAAGAAAACTTTTAGAATTTCAGGTGTTACTGCACCTCTTGTTGTCCACAGTATTTATATATATATACATATATATATATTTTATTACACTGTTTTGGTAATACTAATGTCATTTACACAGGTGTGTTTTCAATGTTCCTCGGGGTTTCAAGATCCATAGGAAGCGTTGGCTCATGTCTCCGGCATGTGCTCGCATGTCATATGAGTCCTTTCGCCATGCTCTGACTTCCCTCCGAAAGTCCTGACAGGAGACACATGTGACACATCCGTCATAATGCATATTTCAAGGGGGCTTATATAAAAATTACCCTACATACAGTGAAATCTCTAGCAGGGTTGATGACATAACCATTTAACTGGTATGTATAGTGCATGATTGTTTTATGGAAGTTTTGCCATAAGCCCTCTGTCTGAAAAGATAATCAGCTTAAAAATCTGAGACCCAGCATATATTAATCAATAGTAGCTGTTGTATCCATGGTAACCGATAGTGATCCCATAAATGTAGCTGTGTCGCGTTAGGATGGAAAGTGTGGATTCTGCAATATTAAAAAGGCTCGTTTGCAGTATTTTTTTGATACTTGCCAGTTAACTCACTGATACTTCATGGACTGACGTTAGAATGAACACGCCTAGTGAACTCGGACCGCTGCATAAATACAAAAAAAAAAACATATTATTTAACCTATGTGTGTTAAGGTTACAAAGATTATTTTCTACTTTATTCTGAAATGTACGCAAATAGCTATGCCTCCCGTTGCCCCCTTAAATGAAAGCTTTGCAGTGGGGTGTACTGAGACTGCTTCCCCATTCCCAGAATGCTCTGGTTTTAAATTGAAAATCCTGACCCCAAGAGAAATGTGCTTTCTGCTTATTCAAAAAATATATATATTTAAAAAAAATGCAGTTCAGCCATTCAACAGTTCAGCTATTTTTTGATTGGGTCGCACTGTAACCTTGCAGCTCTAGGGTTGTAGGTCCAGGTCCGAATTCTCCTCCTTTCAGACTCCATAACCACTTTAAGGTTGAGTTCTGTGTTCATGGAAGGCTTTCAGAACACCAAAAAGTTGTCATGAGTTCTTATTTTTGAACTTGTGGCCTCCCTGTCAGCATTAACGAGTCTGGCAACTCCCCTCTGACCTCTCTCATTAAAAAGGTGAAGCACAGGACAGATTGCATGTCCTTCTTTATTGTGCCATGAAATTCTAGGAGGGTGGCCATTTCTGAGATGCTGGAGCCAACAATTATCACACATCTTCACCATCCTTGGTCGCACCATTAGTGAACTTCTAGACCTCGTCTGCATGCCATAGGTATTCAGTCGCAGCTTGTGTTAACGAGCAGCGTCCCTAATAAAGTGTTTGTGTGCCTGTGCGCTGTGTTGGACTGTCATCCTGCCCAGCATCCACATTGCCTGGGACAAGCTCCAACCAAACCTGCCCCGGATAAACGGGCATCAGAGATGGAAGGGTGAATGTGTTTTTAGTAATTATGATCCACTTGCCTGCTGTACGGAACACTGTGCCTTTGTTTTACGAGCTATTAGTACCGGCTGCCAAACCCCTCTATGTCCACAATCTTCCCAGGATCGTGCTTTTCTGTTTTTGGATAAACTTCAATTTCAACAAAGCTTGGGATTATAATCTGTGTAGTTTTAATTTGCAACCTGCAGCAGAATGTGAGCTATGCTATTGTTGTACACGGAGCATTAAGCGAACACTAAGGGTGCATCAGTATAGAGCCCTTTCCTGTCTATTTTCCAACATATTTCTCCTAATTGGATGATGTCGAAATATGTTCATGTTAAATGCTTTTAATACTTTATCAAGCCATTTGAACCTGAAGCAAATGCCTTAAGACATTCTATAATTACTGAATCTTCTAGAATTGAGATAAAGGTCTCTCGTACATCTTTGTCATTTCTTTCTGAATCTCTGTATGTCTGTGTATGAAAGGGTGACTTCAGTCCAGTGTAACTCCTTCAAGGTCACGGTGCAGTTAAGCCTCCAGTTTGTTTTCATGCTAAAATTTTGTCGAGGTGAGGGTCCATACTGGTTAGGAGCGTATCAGGACAACGTACAGCCACTCTGGTAGGGTATTTCTTTTATTTTAAGGTTACATCATTAGCCATTTTATTAGTCTGGCTAAATGCTGAAGAATTCCCAACTTTTTTGGGGCAGGATCAGCTTGCTGAGCTGTTGATGCTAGGGTCTGCTACAATCTAATCATATGCTCTCATCTCCTGCTGTCGGGTGCTCCTTGTCTAACTGTTAATAACATCAGAAGCTAAACAATGCATACAGGAATGACTTTCCTGTGAGACCGAGCACATCTCCCGTTGCAGGAGAGGGATACATCACACTCGTGTTCCCTCTGATCACGCCACACGCTTGCTCGCTCACTTGCCCTCCCACACTGGCACGCTCATAATTGCAGGGAACAGGCTGATACGCAATAAACATCCAGGATGCCGTAAAAACCCCCCTGTAACAGGTGAACCAGTGAAAACAAGCTGTAACAAAACGATGGCAATTTGCCCCAACTTTCAGTTTGCTAGAGCATGGTATCGAACAACAAATTGCACCCAACTGCGTCACCACTCACCTCGATTCTCAATTTAGCTGTTTAATTGATTTATTGAGTTGCCGGTCTAAAATCTCATAGTCACTTTGTTCATTCTTGATCATCATATTTAATGCACTGCAGTTTCGTTTCCCCCATCTTTTGGCAGGGGTTTATTATAAAAGGCTTCTTAAACCACACCAGGGCACACATTTTCCGTTTTTGAATTTGTTTGTTATGTTCCCATTGATGCTGCTGCCTCCATTTAAAGGACCACAGCTTTAAAATGTCACGTTGCTAGTTTATGTATGAAACAACACCCTCCCCCAAACCCCACAAATGTTTCCATGACAGCAAGAAATTTGAGAACTGGTCTATAAAAAGAAATCATTAACAGATTCCTCTGACAGTGTTTGGCCTAGCAAAATACCAATGTCTTTTTAGATACTGTCAAACTGGGTTTCTGCCTCATCTGAGCCTTGATTCTCTGTGAACCAAGTTGCATTAAGAGTCTGCCAAAAGAGTACTGCTTCTTAAGCACTTCCCAAGGGGTGCTAGGCAAAAATATTAAACTGTTAACATGCAGCTCTTGTCCAACATCAATATCCTGTATCATGTCTCTGCAAAGCATTTATTGTCGTTTTATCAAATGCAGGAAAATCCCTTGCCATTCCTCAGATGTTCATTTGCTGGCTCTGCAAAATCTCTGGTGTCAAAGGTCATTGCTGTTTTCTGTGCTTTTGGACTCTGTTAATATCCTGTCCTTCGGCTATTAGCGATCGATTCGTAGCAGAACGGACTGAGTGTCAGTGGTATTACTGGCTGTAGTATGAATCCTCGGAATTTCTCCTAATACACTTCTACCCTGCAAATGACTTACATTTCAGACGTGACTTGCCTCCAGTTCTCTCCCTCGTTAAGATACGTGCATTTATGCCATGCATGCCAAAGCATCGAGGGAGGAATTTATTTTGGTTAAGGAAAAGTTCCAGACACGTTGATTAAACTTTACTAATGAAACTTTGCCCCCTGCTGGAAGCTCCACGTGTCTCCCACCATTAGAGTTCGTAAATTGGATCTCCGTGTTGATAGACTGCTTTTATTAAGTTTCATCACTGCTTAAGGACTCTCCGGTCCTGATCACAATGATAAGATTTATCTGTGTAATTCGCAATAATATAAAACATTCGCTCCTCTCTCCAGACACAGAAATTCCATATTTATGAGAATGTGGACGTACCGTGTGGTTTCTAAGTGTTTCAGCGGAGCAACAACTAATTTTCATGTAGAATTACAGTTAATAAAGACATGAATTAATCATTGAAGGGATCTCCACGACCTATCATACTGCTTATGTCTTGTCTTCAGCTTAACTGATGTGAGGTTTCCCTGGTCCCACTTTGAGGCATTTTATGCATCTGTTGGGTTACAGCATTTAATGTGTTTCTCATTCCAAGCAAGCATTTAATTACCTCGGCTAATTGAGCCGTTAATTAAACTTTCATTTCGATCAGATATTGTTGGGGCTGCTGTCTGCTGTCAGACATGTGACTGTATGCAAAGACTGTCCAGCAGAGATTATGAGTCCTTTTTCAGCTTGAGGTGTAGCGCATTTATTATGGATGTCTTACTAAGGGGAAGTTTAAGATGAGACAGTAAGACATACAGTAGTAATAAATTGGGCATTCTTTTAAATGTCTTAAATATATTTAAAACAAGATTGATGTCCAGTATAGGTGGAATGGGCAGTAGTCCAGCAAGAGCCATTGCCCTTTCTTAGCAAACGTTGACAATCCTTCAAAGTTTGGCTTAAGGTTACATTCAAGATTCAATTTTTAAGAAGGTTGCTATAGCAACTCCCCGAGTGGTGCAAACAAAACACAAGACATGTAACACTTAACACGAGTTAGCATGAGGTGACCATCAAAACATGCTGCCATAGCTACCTAGGAAACTTTCTCGGTAAGGCCAAGATCGATTATATGGCAGGACAGATGCTGGTACAGTAAGCTGTTCCGGATACGGTCCCACATTCATGCCGAATGTTTGTGTTCGATTTGACACTTTCGGCGTCGGCTGAGTGAGATGGAAAGAGCAAGTAGGTGAGAGAGGGGTGCGGAGAAAACGCAAAAGGGAAATGGGAATGCTTGTCGACCATTATTCATATAATTATGGCTTTCATTAGCCTGTTGGCAACCTACTTATGGAGGTCAGTCTGTCCACCAATTTCAAAAGTAATTCACACCACGCCAGGAAACAGGTTTGGGTGAATACAGAGGAAAGTATGGACTATATGTGAAGTGAGACGTTTGAGGGGAACTTAACCTGCCATTCTGGTTTTGTTTATATCAGCTCACAACTTCCCCCTAGAAGTGGCTGCCAAAAACATGAATAATTCAAATGCAGCTGGAGAATTGTGCGTTTCCCTGCATTGGCGCTTCTGGCGTTGTGCATTTTTAGGTGGGTGTTTCTGTTTGCCAACTGGCATTGAAGATGCACCCCTGCTGCGAGTCATATATTACAAGTAGTTCAACAATTTGGAGGCTTCTGTGGGCAGTTTGCTCACCATCACCTCAGCTGAGGTCTTGGTCTTCATGAGTCAAAATCAAGTCGAAGTTTCTTTAGTGTCAAGTTCAGATACAATACCAGTATCGCATGCATTTGTCTCTACTTGAGTGGCGTTATTTACCTTATTGCCCTGAGGCAGTTAAGTAATACATATTAAATATTGCAATTACCCAGAGAAGCGTTCAACATCTCGCAATATTCTCAAATTCTAGACTCTTCAGAATTGTTCCCTTTTATTTTGAGGACAGCATTGCAGATTCTTGGCATTCTTTCAACTAGCTTCCAGATGTAGCCACCTGGAATGTTTCTCTGACAGTCCTGAGGAGTTTCCACACGTTTTGGGCACAAGTTGACTACTTCGGTCTCTTCGATCCATCTCATAAGTTGAGACGTAAACATGACATATAAGACATGGACATTAACATTAACATATAGGCAAAAGATATAAGGTATTTTCTACTGGTGTTGGCGGGGAGGTTTTCTATACAGCCATTTAAACTGTTTAGTTTGTGGGCATTCAGAAACTCCAGTTTTCTAAAAGTTTCAGCTACGGTGTCACAGTTTTTCATGTCATTCATAAAAAAAAAAAAATTATATCATTAAAACCCTACAGTGTGGAACAATGATATGAAAGCGTAATAAGTTCCTTTGCTCCTTTTTGCACTTTGTGTGGGATTAAACGCCCACGTTACAGTACGGTTGTAAATGGAGTTTTTCTCCATCTTTGATTTAATTCTGGCTAAGTGTCAGTGGCCCACGGCAGCATTCCCGAACCTGTCTAATGAGCTCTCATATCTGCCCGGTTACAGGGCAGCCGCTCTGCGGCCGACCTTGAATGTCGAGTTATTTGGCGTTGATCTGTTTTATTACTTGAATCACGCTTGGATGGTCTAACTTCGGCGCTCGACCCTGCTGTAAATTCACCTCTGTAAATTTCTGCTCCCCCCCCCCAGGCTGTCGTCTCCATGCCGCCTCCTCAGGTTTTCCAGGGGCACCTGCCAGCGTTTCTGTCCTGATGATGCCTTTTTACATCATCTTCCTCGCATAGTGTCCCCCCCACCCAACCAGGCTTGCCCTTCTCAAATGATACATGACCCCCAAACCCCAGGAGCACAGTTAGTCAGCGGTGCTCCTTACCACTATTCAAACAACCCATTAGCATTACCCAGCTGCTGAGGTTTGGGGGCCCCCTGTTGGCTACTATCTGACACTACACTACAGAGGTCAGGGGCCCTGAAGTTACTATTCTAGTGGGGCCCCAGAAACAACAAACTGGCCCCTACTTGACGTCCCTGACCACTCCCTGTTATGGACCTCGACTCATCTTAAGGAATCTCGTAGGGATGGGTGACCTTAGCCGGCCAAACACATTTCATTTTTGTTTGTTCGTCTGACATATTTGTATTTTACCCATCTATTGAAGTGAATGTTTGCATGACGCAGTTCAGGCTTAGTGTCTTGTTCAAGGTTAGCCCAGCACATCCTAAGACTTCAGTAGGAAATCTTCTGGTCACTGGACTACGTCCTTAATCGCCATGCAGCCCACTGGCGCCCTCTACCCTTAAGGCGTCAAAATAATACATCATCTTTGTTTGAAGAGGTGACAATGAGCGACGGGGGAAGGGAGGCCTTCAAAGCCGCTCGTGCTGTCACTGTCTCATCTCATCTCTCATCGGCTATTTTTGCCTGTTCGCATCCAGACCGTCTGTTCCCTTCCATCCTGGCAGTGATTGACAGCAAGAGGTAGTCCCGCCCACCAAGGCTTTCAAATCCCCAATTTCTTCATCACTTGTGACATGTCGTGTGAGACAAAAATGATTGCTGGAAACTTGATGTCACCACTCTTAAATATACCTCAAACATATTTAAATGCCGATGCCATTCCTCGGGGGAACAAAAAATCGTCTGTGTCTTCGGATTTGAGTCCCTGTCTCCTTCTTACTGCCCTGCAGTCGGTGGCTGCGTTTTTTGTATCGTTTGTGGGGTGGCAGTTGATCCTATCGCTTCTGCGTCCAAACAGGAAATGATGACGCCGCTCCAAGGCTAACGGGGACATGGGGGGCCAATTGGAACGCCCGTGTCACCTCCCAGTTATAGCCAGTCTCCCACTGTCACCTCTCTACAGAAACTTCATCACTGTGAGCGCCCCCTGCTTGAACTTTGAACTATTTTTTTGTTTTTTTGTATGCAATGCCAGAGAGTGATAATAGAACTTAGGCCAAGATAATGATGTCATAATGGCTGCTATCATTAACTGTACATATATTAGATATGCATGATTATTGCAAAACGTAATGGCAATTCCTTCCCATTAAATCTGAGGCTTAGGGGCTTTGCATATTTTTCAATTATTCATGCTTGTGTTGTCCCCCCTCGGAAAGAGTGTCCTTTTATCTTTAAAAAAATCACCATTGCATGAAGGACACCCTCACAGAGGAACAGGAATTCAGTAACAGATACATTTCTTCACCTCTGCACTGAGCTTTGGATCGTTGTCCTGTTCTGCCCAGTTCAGGCTCTTTGGCAGAAGTCAGTCACTTTTCGTTTAAGTGTTTTCTATGCCCCCTGCCTCCTCCCTTCGTCCCCACTGCCCGATAAGCGGCCCCGTGGCTTGCCACCAGCCGTACCGTGTTTTACACCGCGGATGCCGCTACCGGGCTGGTGAGCACCGTTTGATCTCAGCCATAGCTGTCGCTTCACCTCCCGGCTAAGAAGCTCCACTCCGAGTCTCGCCGGACAGCAACCCTCACTTGCGCATCCCTGCACTACCTTCAGGATGCCCGCTTAGTGAATTCGGACGAGGATGTATTGGTTTTCGACCAGGGCTTCTTCTCTGCGGGCCTCTCGGAAAGTCCCTCTTTCGATGGGGTGCTTTGGAGATGCCTGAGCCGCCTCCTTGTTCGTCAGATGCTCCTCGATGTCACGGCCGTGGCGGCAGCCTGTCTGGTACGAGTGGGCAGCAGGTTTGATCCTTCCACTCATTTCCCTGTGACATGTCGCTCTGAGGGATTTTCAAAGCCTCCGCAAAGCTCCTGTATCCCTGCCCAGATTTGCGCCTCACCACATGCTGCAGCACCTCACAGGAGGAGGACTATTTATATGCAGTGAACAAATGACTACAGGTCAGCCACTAATAACTTACAAAGGGAGAGTGCATCAACAAATTTTAAGGTGATATTCTGGACCAAGGCAAGTTTGATCTTTGAAGCAAAAAGGGTATCTAAATATCATTAAGAATGCTGCCTAAATATAATTAATTATTTCTCATTTCTTAGAGATGTGGGCTGAGGCAATGCGTATGTGTTCATGTATATATTATATTATATTATAATCAGTCATTCTGATATCATTTGTAAATCATATCCATCACATACACAGAACTGTGCAAAAGTCTTAGTCAAAGAAAACACAATTAACATTCGAGCTTATGCAAATTAACAGTAGCACGATAAAAACTACACAGAATTTCTTCCTGACAGCTAAATGAATATGACTTTGGGTCCCAAACCTTTCCTCAGGGGCACCCCAACCATCCCATGCATTTGTTAAATGTGACCACCAGCTCACTTAGGTGTGCTAGTGATCAAGTCAAAACATACATGGCTATACTGGATAGGTCTTGCAAATAGTGGGGTGACTTTAGTAGGGGTTTTGAAGTTGACACACTTCATAGTTTTACGTCGACATATATAAGGGCATAATAACCCATTATACAATAATATTTGCTATGATTTAGGCTGTTGATTTCATTAATCACACAACAAATCATATTAATCTGCATGAGTCAATTAAGTACTTGGTTATTTTTTAATTTAGATTTTTTTAACCACTTGCGCATTAAAGTCAACATTGATTGATTGGTTAAGCAATGATGTGATTAAGTTATTAAACCGTTTAATTCAAAAATGTCCCCGTAGCAGTTTTCCAGAACAATTAAATTCAGTTTAGCAAAGCTGAAAACGTATAGCAGCTTGAGTTTAATATAGCAAAAGCAAACAAATGGTCTTGGCCTACCGTGGTCTAAATTGTGCAATTAGTTTAGTCAACAGCTCAGTCAGAGGGAAGAAAGAGGTTAATTAACTAAAAGCTCAGAGAAAACCGTCACAATGTGAGGCCCTGTAAGAGCAACAGGAACAAATTTAAAGGAAAAATAAAAAAGCCGGCATTTGAGCGAGATCCCTCTTGAGACGGCAGAGGGTGTTATTTATGAATTGTATGAGGTTGGGTATCTTGTTGTTCTGAATTATTCTCAGAACACGTTGCCCCGAATGATGTTATTCTCTGTGGGGTTGTGGGCTAACAAGAACGGCTGGTTTCTCTGAATAAATGCTCATGCAGCTGTTTGGGGCTCTAGAGCGCACTCTGAATCTACCGTTGTGTCAGGATGGGTGGTAAACAGATAAATGGGCGTGGCTAAACTACGCTGGTCCTCTGGGGGAGTGGCGACAGGCCAGGGGTGCGTGCCACAGACCCGGAGAGGCTAAAGACGATGCCCTCTCAGCGCTGCTACGTCTCTGCACATAGAGTGTTTATATTCAGGCTGTTGAGGCAAAAAATAAATAATTGTTGTTTCTGGGACCTCACTGAAAAAGTCACTCCAGCCCCAACTAGATGGTTCAAAGACAAAATAAATAGCTAGCCAACAGAGTGAGAAGATCATAGATAGCTAGCTGGTTAGCAGAACATACTGGTTCAGCATCTCCTAAATAAGGAACACGTTTATTTATTTAGTATAGTGACTGATTGTGCCCCCCCCCAAACCACAGGGGCACCACATACATTTGTGGTTTGAGTGATGGTAAACACCACCAGTAAAAATTTCCCTTCCTCTCTATCAGACCTTCTCCCTGCCTGAAAGCCGCTGTGATGCGATGTGAGATGTCCTGCGCTCTCATCTGCCCGAGGTTCTGCCGGCCACCATCCAGGATATGACAGGCCAGCAAAATTTCTGTGCAATAAAGAAAAATCTGCCCCCGAAAACAAACAAATGAACAAACTGGTTTTTAAATTCGGCATAATCCTCACTAATATCTCTGCGCCATGTCCCGGTCGTCGCGGCGCTTCAGGCTCGTGAAGTGGAAGGAAGACAAACACATTAGAGACCTTTCGTTTTCCGCGACGCAGCTGAAGTGGGTGCCGACAGGCCGCTCGGCACCCGCATGGCGGATCCAGCGCTCGCAAGGTGTCTTCATCAATCACGCAGGGCTCTTCTCCAGTAACACTCAGGCACTGACTTAATAAAAGCCACAGCCTGCTATGTGTTCGACCTCGTGCCATTTTTCACCGCCATCGCAGATTCTCAGCCTCAGGCCGCTTTGTCGCGGAGAACGATAAAAACTCACGCCAACCGTGACGTTCGGCAGTGTTTGGGCTCGACGTGAAATATGCCATTTCGATTTTCAGAAATCCCATTTAATCACGTCAGCTGACATCTGAGAGTTACCGCTTACAAAAATAAATACAAAGCATTCAAAATAGCAGTGAGGAAGGGACAAAAACATCTAGAGCAGGGGTGGGAAATCTTATCCAGAAAGGGCCGGTGTGTATGCGGGCTTTTGCTGCAACTGCCTAATTAGGTCACTAATTAGAGGACTGATTGGCAGAAGAGTCCTTACGCCTGGGTTCGAACAGCTGACCTAAAGGTTATCCCGAAACCCTGCATACACACCGGCCCTTTGCGAATAAGATTGCCCACCCCTGAACTAGCATGTTTGCATTTAATGATAGTCACTCTGAAACAGACACTGTGAAAAACAAATGACTTAATGTAGTTAATTACAGGATGAAACATGGAACACAGGATATCATCTGCTTATTTTATTGCAGTACGGCCGAGTCACTGTAATTTGTAAGTGAAGATACTAAGATACTGTCAGAGATGCCGGTAAGATTCCCGGCTTTTTCATCCATTCCTTTTTTTCAGCTGTTAATCCTCCGTTCTTCTGCGGTAAATGTTTGTTTCCTTCGTTATTTGTCGCGTGGTTTTGACTGCATCACGCATTTCTTTGTCTGACGAAGTCTGACGTCCTCTCCATCCTACGCAGTGACAATAGAAGACCTCTCCTCACACACGTTGGCTTTTTCTGATTAGTGCCGCGTAACTGCAGCGCGATTACTTCTCCCACTTTACTTCCGTTTCGCTCGCTTCCGAATTTTGGCACGCGTCAGACAGTATATGTAGATCCCTGCAGAATATCCTTATTGTATTACCAGTTTAGTGGCAAATAACAAATATCCCATAAAAATGCAAGATGCTGTAAAACTATTAGATAGGGCTATTAATTTGGACAACATCACGCTGCTTTAATTCCCTGCTATTTTCCAGTTCAGAAGCTGAACAATTTGTATATCATAATTTGCAGTCCATTGGCTTAAACTCAAATTAACACAGAACATAAATGTTAGGCTTAACTGCAGGGTGGATTTATAATGCGTCTGAAAAACACGATCTTTATGCATGTAATTAGGTGCCATTTGTTCAGTCGTGTAGGTATGATTTCCCATAACAAAGCGGCTTGAGTGAAATTACTAAATTTTTAAAAATTATTATTTAAAAACATGCATGTGTGTTCCAGCATAAGTGAATTTTTGGCTGCCATGTACAACAATGGCTTCAGACTTGCATCAAACTAAAGCTAGCGTCTCAGTTTTTTGCTTTTACAGCAGGGGAAATTATAGGATTTTTTTTTTACGGTGGGGAGGGCATAAGAGGGGACGTAATTCACACAGAGGGGCCAACCTTATTGTTAACCAATGAAATGTTTTGAGTCAGTGAGTGACAGGGGAGGGGGCACTCTGCGGGCCAATCAGCTTTCAGTTGGGGCCAGTTCCCCTCTGGGCCCGCCCCTGCTTTAAGGTATATTGCTTAGCAAAATCATGCAGTTTTGCAACTTCTGCTTTTTTATAATTTAAACTTTCAGGTACAAAGCCTATGTGATTCACACCTCTGCTGTCTGCCACCAGTTTTCCAACCTGCAGGTGTGTAAGAGATTCTAGCCCTGCCTGCAAGGCCTGGACACCTAGAAAGAGATGAGGTTCCATTTCAAAGAACAGGAGCTGCTTATAAGCTACATCAAAGCTTTGAAGGAGCCATCTTTAATTCCTAGCTGGTAAGTTTATAACCAGCTCCTGTCATGCTGCTAAGGTCTGACGGAGCACTGAGCAGTTTGCCAAAAAAAAAAAAAATGAAAAAACATCAGAGCTTGATTCGGTCACCCCGAGAGTGGCCATTTACGCGTTGTTCTTGTCATTTCAAAACTAATGCCGATGCAATTTTCTAATCGATGGCAGCTGTCCATTTGGGAAACACATAACCATTTTACAGTCCCCGTGAGCCGCTACGGACCTTTAGATCTTGCAAGACGCTGTTTTGGTGTTTCAGAAACGTTAGCACAATCGAGCCACTGCTTCGGGCGGAGTGATGGAACTTGACAGGAAGTGCAGGTTCGAGCTACTTCCTGCCGTCTCTGGAAGTGACATCAGAAAGCTGATATCATTATAAATATCTCTTATTTTCTTCAGACCTGTGCACACGGCATTGGTTTAGGGATGGCTGTATTGTCAGTCCTAAAAACTTTGCTCCAAATTGCTGTCGTACAAGGAAGAGGCCACAGCTACATGTACGGAGGGGGACCGAAAGCCATCCCACATGGGAATTTACATGAGCCTCCTATTCGGCTTCAATGTGAAAATCCTGTAGTCGCATTGTCAGTTTCCCATATTGCAGGAAATGCATTGGAAACGAGACGGAACTGGGAGGACGACGTCCATCCTGCCTGGGACATACTGCACCACGATCATTCAGCAGCCATAAGTGGTTCAGAGCTTAGGCCTGTGGGGGTGATGCCTACACACCCGCGCCCTGACAGGAGTCGCGCCAAACTGGTACTCGCCTGCACTCCCGGCCCTTAGGGGGCATAATTGCATCCAGCAGCTCTGTTAGAATCCATTATTGCAATTAACCAGCACTCCGGCGGCCGTCTGTGTGCCCCGAGTCCTCTTCCGACGGCACTCAGACCCGAGACGGGAAGCTGGCAACAATCAAGGATGGCGGCAGGAAAAGGGGGAAGAAGCTCTAAACGGAGAACAATTTCCAGGAGGACAAAAAATTTTTTTTTTTTATATTCGCTCCTGTCTTTTCGACCACCCATTGCTTACCTATAGCATGTATGATCTTAAAGTATTATATTACCAGAGCTCCCATTTGCAAGGGAATTTGATGTCATAACATACTGTATGCATTTCCTGGGTGGAACTATTATCTTTGTTTTAAAAAAAAAAAACTCATGAAGCAAAAAATTGCGTAATGTAACCCCTCTCATACGATTTTCCCAAATGCACAGAATGTCATTTTTAAAATACTTTTATTAATAGTTTTACAAGATTGCAACTCAGTTCATAAATACAAACTTTATACTGAAAGTATCATAGATTTGAGATAGTTGCTGACATTGTCTCAGTACTACAATGCTCTCTAAATCTGTGTTTTGATTTTGCATAGAATGTGCGAGGATCTCAACTCAAATGACAACGACAAACATGAACAGGTTTAAGTAGACGAAAAAAAACAGAAAAAGCAACGACTTCTCAGCCTCCCAAAAATGTGTTAAAGCACTTATTTGGATGTGGTGGTGATCTCCTGAAGGGAGAGATCTTCTTAGAGAGGTTGTGATAGAAACGGTTTTGCTCCCTTGGACACGGAACATGGCGGGAATTTAAGGAAACGGAGAAAAAACAAGGTCTTGTTCAAACACCAGAAGATGTGTGTCATGGCTGTGTTATAGGATCTGGTCTTGTTTGTTTTATTTACAATTCTTTAGGACACGTTGAAGAACAAGCATGCAAATTTGTGCCCAAGGTGGCCGGTCCTCTGGGTCACACATTATTTCTTTTTATGTACATGTCTGCATTGTTTGTGTCGTGCTCCTGTTGTCAGAGTACGAGCACTAACGAGATGACGAGATGTTGAGTAACACATTTTTGTGAAGCCAAGAGCCGCGAATGAAACCATTTCGGCGAATCATTTGCACGCACAAAAAATGTATTCATGGAAACCAACCATGCTGCTTTATTCACACGTTGCTCACGGAGTTCGGAGATTACAGCGTAAGACGAAAAAATAAAATGAACCATAAATATAAGGTCTCACACACATACGTCTGAATTAGTTCAGTTGATTTCATTTCACTGGAGGGGTGTGTGGCCTGCAGTAACAGCATTGCGAGAATAAAGTGAAATTAAAATGCATTTACGTGATTCCCGGATTTTGAATTAAACTGGTCATGTTGGCTATAGCTAAACGTTTGTTTAACGTGCCAGGCTAACTATGTCACAAAGGGTGATGTTGGAAATGAAAAAGGCTGCAGATATGTGGATAGACGCATGATCAATGTTTGTGTGAATTGGGCCACTTTTATCACTGTTGAGTTAAATTAGAATAAAAGTATAATGTTGTTGCGCAGAATGACGTTACTATAAATAATGCCTACTAGCCTCCATTGCCAAGCCCGTCCTTGAGTGGACCCGCATATCGGGACAGGGAAGCCTGCTGGGACATCAATCTGATGGCTCTTAATTTGACGCCACCTCAGGGGCTTGCCGTCTTAGTTGCCGATCACGTGACCGCTCCATTTCCCCCAGAAACCCAGTGCGGACGTTTCCCATCCCAGCCCCGATGGAGGGCGGATATGGCGCACTGTCCGCCGAAGCTTCTGTCACTTCCACGTCTCACGTCATTAAAACAAAAAGAGAAGGAAGAAAGGAGGAATGGCAAAAACAGAAGAAAAAAAAAAGCATTTTTAAGGTTACCACCAGTTCGCAATGGGCGAAGTCTCTCTTATCATAGCACCTTCCTAAGCTACTTTGGAAAACAGTATATAGTTAATAAATAAATATTAATAGAAATGCAAATACTTAATCCATACGGGGACAATTTCAGAGGCATTACTGGAACTCTGAGCAAATCCCCAGTAATAACTATGCCTGGCGAATAAATAAATATATATGTAAATGTATTTAATCCTTAAGGGGGTGCCTGGCAACAATATCAGAAGTGTTATAGGAACACTTAGCAAATTCCCATTAATAAAAGTATCTGCTAATCTGGTAAATAAATAAATGTAAATATTTAATCCTTTTGGAGGATTTCATATCAGAATTAAATGAGCAGTTAGCAAATCCCAAGTAATGGGACTCCTCAACAACACTGTTTTCTTCAGCTAATTTGCGCCCGTTACCTTATCCTTTGGACAGCCATTCCCGATATAATAAGGGCTTAGGAAGGGTTTGTGCAACTTAATTTCCCGGAATAATTCAATGTTAATGGATAACCGCTGTCCATACCACCGCACCCCCTTGTGCTTCGTCAGATTTGTATTTATTTATTTATTTTAGCTAGCTAGCTATTAGCTTAGAGAAGTGTGGAGGAGAGACCCAGTGGACACGGAGAGTTAAAACAAACCAGTTTCTGTCAGTTAAAACCCCCCGGGAGTAACGGGTACCGCTGATTGCGAGGTCTGCGGGGGGGCCTGCTTCACTGTAATATGGCAAAAAAAGGGCCCATGAAGTCCCACAAAGCAGGGTAGCGATGACTAAAATGTGCTGCTCAGTTTGCCCCCCCCCGTATTCAACCCCCATGACCATGATTAATTTAAATGACAATGATACATGCTGAAACGGGCAAAAAAAAAGAGATGGCATTTAATATGAGTATGGTATGAGTCGGGGTTAATTAAGCAGGGCCGTGGATATACGGGGAACGGCTCTGGAATTTCGGAAGTAGGAGAGGGACACAAGCCTCCCGGTAACTTCAAGTCGTAGTGACTCGGTCTCATTGAGACTCCCTCGTACGAAACGCGTGCCACGGATCCCTTCACACCGAGATAAGTAAGGTCCTCCCCACCACCAAGGGGCAGCATCAGGATCAAAGATGCCTGTCGTCGGCGCTAAACTGCCGTGCCGCTAGCGTAAGTCCCCTCCAGTTTTTAGTTTCTGTCTCTGTCGATGACTGAACTTTAGTGTAAAAAAAGAAACGGAGGATAATGTATGAGCTCTTAGTAAATATACCACACCACACATGACAGGAATGCAAAGAGACTCAACCCCCAGCTGACGCAAAACTATGTGTAGGAGTCCTTTTGGTGCCACGGCCCAAAGGACCAACAAACTAGCAGCAGAATAACTCCATATTCCCAACACTGCAGCTCACTGATCTGCACCAATATAAATAAACCCTCATTTACCGATATAAGACCATGTAGACATTCAGTTTTGCTGAAAGCAGTGGAGGCTGTTGGCTAAAGAACAGTGAGGACGTTCAAAGATAATACATTTCACAATTTATCGAATGAAGAGAGAAAATGTTTACAAGTGACAATAAAATTTTAGTAACGAGTTATTTGTATCATAATTTAATTGCAAAAATAGTGGATGTACCACCTCCTGTACCTCTGCGGAGCCTCTGTTTGATTGTATGATTCCACTTTTTTTTTTTACTTCCACGGCAAATGTTTAGTAAGAACTCCACTACAGTGATACAACAGTTGGGGATCAAGACCTCAGCATTCCCTTTGCTTAGCACATTAAATTAGAAAAAAAAGACAAGAACAGAAAAAGAGACTTTCTGACAGCAGTCAGTGATGTGCTTCTCCTTGCATTGAAATAAGGCACAGACACAGTGTCTCTCTTTGAACAGAGCGGGCCAAATCTGCTTCGTCCCAGTACGAGCATCCGGTAGGGTGACCACCCAAGATGGCTGCTGGAGTTTAGGTTATGACTGCGATAAGATTTACATTAGCGGGGTGGTAAAGCTTCTGATCAGTGTCGCGTGGGGGGGGGGGAGAGTAACAGGGGCATGTTGAAATGGGACGTCCTTCAAACATATCGGAATCTCCTCAAAGCCGGGCCGCTGTCATGTGTTCATTGAGCCTGTGACAGCCAAACCCCCCCTACCTCCCCCCCACCGACGAAAATCAAAAACCGGCAAGCGGTGCCAACGTCCCAGAAAAACCAGACGTGATGAAACGCGCTCCAAAGCTACCCAGAAACTGAAATTACACAAAGTGGCGCCTCACCGGGGTGGGGGGGGGGTCAGTGAAATTCCCCCTCCGGTTTGCCAAAGGATGCAACATGCGCTATGCTCCTCTGCCGCAGGTCAGGACGGGTAAATTAGTCCGAGGAAATGAGACTTTGAGGGGATGAACTGGAGAAGTGGGAGATAAATGGGGCGGGGGTCAGATTCAGCTACGCAGTGATCACCCTAGCTGTTCTGGTACCGAAACTGTTCTCAGATCAGTGGATAGAAAGGTTACGGGGAGAGTCTCTCAGGAACGCCGGTGTGCCCCGACCCGTGTCCCCTCCTTTGCCATGGGAGGGGGGGCATCTTGTCTGTACACGTGTCCTTAGAGGCAGACGTGGTTGCTGACGTGGCAGGTAGAGCCAGTCCCAGCCTGGGATAGGAAGAGTTTGCCATTGGGGCAGAGACACACCTCGTACACTGTCTGCCTGGTGGCCATGGGCGAGGCCTTGCCCTCGGGCAGCCTGAGCAGTTTGATCTTTTTGGCGTCCAGCGTGATCTGGAGAGTGAAACACATGTACGTCAAAATCTGTAACATGGAGGCACTCAAAACAGTGGCGTGTACGTGGGTAGGGCCAAAGGCCCCAAGTGAAGTCTGATTGGCTCCTGGAGTGCCCCCCCCCCCCAGTTTTGTCACTTAACGATTCAAAACATTTCATTGGCTAATAATGTGGTTGGCCCCTCTTATGCGGCTTCTCCTCCGAAAAGAATTATAGAACTGCCCCTGACTGAAAACTTGGCATTTGTGTGAGCCGATTAGAGTTAACTGTAGGTAGACAAAGTTTAGGTGGGAACGGAGAGATCATCCTGTGCCAAAACTACACACTCCTGAATTAGCGGCAGAGTGTTTAATGAATAGTCAGAGGATAACTCAGCAGAGAAATTCAGCCCTGCTCCGTTTAATGGGTTTATGGGTGCTGCTGTAAGCACAATCAGTGCGTGTAAACAGTAAGGCTGATGTTAATGAGGGTGTTAAATGAGCATTTGTACAGACTCGTTGTACGATTATTTTCTGGTGTGTGGAGCCTTTGCCAAAGCGATGAATCGGTTAGCTAGGCTTGTCAACGAAAGGTCGTAGCAAGTAGCTACCGGTAGTTAGAGACTAAGCTTCTGCTAGACATCTGCAGAGCTTTCTGCTGTTGAAGAAGGTACCTAACCCGAAATGCTTCCATGGAATACAGCTTTTTCCTCTTAAATGGCACGGCTGTACCCTGTGTATGAGGCCTTGTATGGAAGACTTCGCCATAGCTGGGCTAATGACAAATTACTGTATATGACTGATTATAACACAGCGTACAGCTCTGTACAAGTGGGACAAGCAGCTGTGTTCCTATGTGACCTTTCCGGTACCGTACAGTGCAAGCTTTTACAGGGTGATAATCAGTTATAAGAAGGGCTTCTGGGAAAAATAGTTCTACATTTTATGATTTTATAAACATGTTTTTTCCTGATTCGTCAGCCCGCCACAATACTTGGTGTTTGACATTTGTCGCAGAATTTGTCAAATAATGCAGCATGTTTTGTCTGTAATCATCCTCATGGAACGTCCCTGGTGTTTTAACCCCCGTGTATTTCCGTGTGTCGTTTACGCCCACACATCGCCATGGTTACGGAAATCCCACAGCCGTCAATTGACGGCAATAACAGTGACAATTATATTAAGCTGAAATTCAGCCCACATGTGACAATCGAGCCCATCAATTCTGGCAATAATTCTTTGTTAACTGACTTCATTATTCGGATTAACTACTTTTTTTAAGCAGGGCATAGCAAGGTCACTATGAAATTACAGCCAAAGTCTCACTTCCTGTTCGGGTGAGGCTCCAAAGGGCTTGTGTAACGTGGCACTGGGAAGAGGTGTTTCGGGCTATAAAAAGGTAAAGAAGAGCCATTACCGGCAGCCTTTGGGAAGTATTTCCAGCAAATGACCTGGAACACTTTGAAGATGGGATCTCAGCTGAGCTCTCCTGACATCTGTTATCGGAAAAAAAAAAACGTCCTCATAAAAGGCGAAAGGCCGGAATGTGCGAGACGTGGGGGGCGGGATTTGGGGCTGATCGAGATGGCGCTGGCCTGGGGGTGAGGAGGCCACAGCAAAAGGGCTCCCCCCAGTGCTTAGTCTGTGCCGGATCCTGCAGGGGGCCTCTCTGTCTCTGACTCTCTGCCTTCCAGCACTTATTTGCACGGATCCAGCTGCCCTCTAGTTAAAAGAACGATAACATAACATTTAAAAATGAATTATGTATTTTAATTTACAGACGAATTTTCACACAATTCTGTGTCCTTTATTAGTTTAGATAGCATGTTTTCAGCACCATGTTTTGTTTGCTTTCCGGGGACCTGTACCCACCTTGGTACCGCAAGGTACTTGGTCACATACACTCGACATGTTCCAGCACCTTCTGATTTACAAATTAAACACTGGCTGCCCAGGTAAGGACATACCTGGGGGGAGACCCATATGTCCCAGAGAAACCACTGGATATCCCCAGATGTGGCATTTTTTAATGCAGGGGGCATCTGAAGGGCCATAATTAAACTATTTCCTTCGGGATAATGCGTTTTTTTTTATTCTGAATTCCTATTGGGCGGCAAACCTTATCATTAGCCAATGATATATTTGAATTGGTAAGTGACAAGGGAGGGGGCACTCCAGGGGCCAATCAGCTTTGTACACACCACTCTTCTATGGTGTGTTTAGCATTTAAAAAATTGCAAGAAATATTGTTTGAATTAATTCCTCCTTATCCAGGTCATGAACCTGGTGGCCAGTTTTATCACGGAGTGAAATCTGGTACACAGGTCAGCTTTGTAGGAAGAGAGGTCGGCGGCAGTTGGGGTCAAAGGTCACACCTCCCCGTCCTTCGACTCCAGACGCAGCTCGCTTCTGCAGGTGGCCTGGATGTCCCCTGCCTCCGCCAGGATCTGCACCCCCTTCGGAGCCTCCAAGAACAGGGATCGCGTGGGGGACTCCAACCTGCAACACGCAATTAATGAGCGAGTAAATAATTAATGTGTGAGTCTGCTTGCCTGAAGCAGTGTAAACAAAGAAAAGAGAAGCGCGGGCCTCCCTGACACCCTGACCCTCTACGGAGGTAAAAGCACACACTCCCTCCCCGTCGCCTCTGCTCGCATGCATGACCGCCGCACGCCGAAATGCGGCGCTACCTGGCCCCCGGAGCACACGCTCCCTCCCTGTCGCCTCCGCTCGCATGCATGACCGCCGCACGCCGAAATACGGCGCTGCCTGGCCCCCGGAGCACACGCTCCCTCCCCGTCGCCTCCGCTCGCATGCATGACCGCCGCACGCCGAAATGCGGCGCTGCCTGGCCCCCGGAGCACACGCTCCCTCCCCGTCGCCTCCGCTCGCATGCATGACTGCCGCATGCCAAAATGCCGCGCTGCCAGGCCCTCGGACCAGATGCTCCAGTGTCTCTATGGCCCCCCACCTTTTATCACAGGTCAGCAAGGAAAACTCAGTTTTGGTGCAGTAATGGAAAAGATTTTTTTTTATTTAATCAAGCTAGTCATAATTATACCACACACACAATGTATTGATATTATTGCTGGGAATCGAAAGTGTACCTCGGGGGAAGGACAGTGCAGGGGAGTATGCTGTGCATCACAGACACACACAGACACAAAGACACACACATGATAAGACCCCACAATGTAAAATATACATGCCTCCCACACACCCACCCGCAGACTCACATAGACACACATTTATCACGTTCACACACACACACACACACACTCACATACAGAGATATACATTTATTATTATTTTGTTTTTTTATTTTTTTTTTCTCTCCCAGAAATCAAGGCTACCTGATCGGAAGCAGAAGTATACAAACACAGCCGCCTAACACGGGCAATCAATTTAAGCCCCAGCTGACACAGCATGCAGACCTGTGTTTAGGGACCCGTGTGCTATGCAGTCACAGAGACGCCATGCTGCCATTTAGGGTCACTGGGGCTTGTGAGACGAGCACGCCTGTAAGCTTACGAAGGGGATTCTGGGAAGGCGTGCACCCCTCCCCATCCCCCCCCCACTCGCTCTGCACACGCCACCTGCTGGGTGAGGACCCTGGAGCCCTGCTTTCCAATTTTACACGTTATCGGAGGAGAAGAGGAAGGGCACACACACTTTGGGCTGTTTGGGAAAGGGGGGGGTCGCTGATAGGAAAATCGGGATTTAAATGGACACGCGATTGGGCTTGGCCTCGCCGGGCGATGTAGATTATCTGCCGCCGCTCATCAAAATGACACTCATCTGGCCCATTTTGCCTTGAAGCCTGAGCAAGTATCATAATGACATATCTGGCCTGATCTGATCCGGTCTCCTTGTGTGCCGGGTGGGGGGGGGGGGGGGGGGGGGCGAGTGTGCTGTTAACACGACCGGCGAGGCCGGGGAGGGGGGAGGGGGGTG
>JAODKM010000059.1:1527968-1556848 GCA_026780845.1 Petrocephalus sullivani | reverse complement strand
GCGTAGTTGTTCGGCCGTGGGGGGCGGGTGGGTGGGTGTCGGACGAGTTGCGTATGGGGCGGGCAACCTTTATAATCCACCTTCACGCCGCAGGTGCGGGGGGGCAAGACGGCACTGTACACTGCTTGTGTACAGTGTAGTAGCACAGATTATACATGCACATATACATGATGTAATACAGCAGTTAGTAAAACAGTAATTAATATTTATTAATGTGTATACATGTGGCAGTGGTGGCCTAGTGCTTTCCTAACCAGACGAGTGATTGAAAGGTTGCTGGTTTGAATCCCTGCCCAGCAAGGTACCACTGAGGCACCCTGAGCAAGGCACTACTCCCTGGGTGGCCATTGGGCTGGCCAATGCTATGTCACAATTTCACATATGGGATAAATGCAGTAGACACATTTTGCTGTGGTCTGTCAGCAGTAACAATTAATCACATTCACATTATGGTCTAAGACAGCAGTTAAGCAGTAATGAGGCAGATTATTCATACGTGTAAACATGGTGTAAAACAGCAGTTATACAGTAATAAGGCAGATTATTCATAAACATAATGTAAAATGAGAATTTATCCTATTGTAAATCCTAACAAAATGCAATAATCTCTCTCTCGATGGGAGTGAGGAGGGGATTTGAACCTGCCCCACTGTAGCTGGGGCTAAGGCAGCGATGTCATCCAGCAAAGTTGAGACGCACTATAGAAAAACTGTTTTCTCTGGAGTAGGTAATTGGCCCGACATCCATCACTTCAACTCAGGTTCGGCTGAGGATAATTCCACAGACGTTCATCCGAATGGTACGTCAGTCAAAGTCATCAACAGCACGCCTCTCTTGAACCCAGTCTCCATGGTTCTGGCCACAGCCCACCATCCAGCCCATCCCTGCTGCAGATAGTTCCAGAACGACCTCGCTGCGTATCACGTTTTAGGGTGACGCCTGATCTGCACAGCTCGTGCCGTGATGAACCCAGAGACTGCAGCGAACCGAGCAAGAAACTCTCCCCTTGGTCGCGACACATGAATAATCACATCCGGCACGTAGGGGACGTGAGAAGCTAGGCGCTCGCAAATGAAAGAGTAGCTCTGCGCTAGGGGAGCATAGCCTACTTTCCGAGATACTTATAATTTGCTTTTTTTGTCATCACATATACAAAGGTATCTGAGAACATGGGAAAATAATTAAAATCTGAAAGACGAAAACAGTCGTGGTGAATCTGGGGCAACATAACATCAGGACCTCCAGGAGATATTGACTTCATAGAAGACTGTTATGTGGCTCAGAGGGTTGCAATCAGAAGGTTGCTGGTTCGAATCCCAGTGATTTGACCACTGGGTCTCTGAGCAAGGTTCTTAACCCCTAATTAATCCAGGCAGGGGTGCTGCTACAGGTTTTGGGCCCCATGAAAGTATGTCACACTGGGCTCCCAACCCAGGCCAATCTAATTATATTCAAAATTTTTAGGGCCCCTGGAATTGTCACGACAGAAGATCAAGAATCAGCGGACTCAAGGTTTACCAGAAATCCATGTCTCCCCCCCAAGAGCTGGAGCTGGCTTCTGACAGTTCAGTTGATTGGCTCCTTCTTAGCAAAAAATAGTTGAAATCCCAGCCTCCCCGATCTGTGGTTATAGCCAGTTGTGCGTCTCCTGCCACTACTGGGAATCGCACAGTGCTAATGAGCCGAAGCCTTCATAGTCGGTAGATTTACTGTCATATGTACCGAAGTACCCAGAGGAAAGACACCTAACACAGGGAACACGGATTAGGTCCCTGCGACTGTGGTCAGAAGGTCACTGGGTTGTGCTGAAGAGTGCTCAGTTCTCCGCGGGCACTTCAGCAAGGCTTTAACCTGCTGGAAAATGCTCTGGGTGGACGGCTGACCATATCGCTGAGATCCCAAGCCTCTCTCTCCCCTCTGTCAAGGGGAGCAAAGTGGGAAACAGGACAGAAAAACAAACTCCAATATATCTGTTCCTGTTCTTGTACAAATAGCAAATAAGGCCTGATTTCATTTTCATTTCACAACCCCCTGGAGGCGTGGTCCTCACTGAGGCATACTGAGGGTACTTAATAATAGATGTAAATTGCATTGCCCTTTAGAAAAGTATGAGAGTGTAATTAGTTCCAGAAGCAGCAGTTGTTTTTATACTGTTGCTGTAACCAAAGCAAAGTGACAGCTGCAAGGTTCTTGACTTCTTGAGATGGTGGAACTGCACTCGTCGCCAAGCCTCGGAGTTCATCCAAGTCATTTTGCCACTTTTATTCCTGATGAATACGTGACATGACTGTACATCAGAGTTTCCCGACCTGATCACTGCCTAACTGGCAAATTAGCAAAGGTGCTGGGAATCTGCCCGTACAGTGGGATTCATGGTGGGATTGCAATCCCTGTAAGGTGTGTCCCGCAAGGAGGACTAGGATGCATCTAGAATCTGGGCTCTTCTGGATGAAATCCCTATCGATTGCAAAACTGGGAAGTGCAATCGGTCCTCTGCTGCACTGGAGCTGTTCCAATTTCACCTCAAAGTGCAGAATCCCCCCAGATCCAACTTAACCCCACATGCGAGGACTGTACAGGTAATCCGGAAACCACTGGACTTATCACTGATTTCTATTCGAGCCAAATCTTTCTCAGCCTCCGTTCTCTCCGTTGGCCTTCCACTCTTTTTGATGACACCAGTAAAACGCACATTATATATGGCTGAACTGAAGAGCAAATTTCCAAAACCCACACCGTCCGTCTTTTGTTGTTTCTGAGAAGAGAACGTCAATGTCAGGCTTCCGTATCATACGGTACAGCGCTGGGAACCAAAACTCACTCAGTCCCAATGTAATCCAACGAAAACTCCCAAGTGCAAAGTCCTCAGAAATGTTACGTATGAACTAATCTACGCGGAAATCAGCTGTAGTGTGATGGTGTGGGCCTACGGTCCTTCTCCTTCATCTGCATCTATCATTCCTAACCATTTGTTATATTCTGTTTAGTCTTTCGGCCTCCCCGTGTGGTATAATGGTCACTATTGCCGCCATCATGGCTGAGACATGCTGTCGCATGTTGGGTCCGCAAGGCAGACATACTGTACATTTTTCAGTCTCATTGGGTGAGAGCATGTACACTGACGATGTGAGCCCCTAGCAGGACATACGTGGGCCTTTCTGGCAGTGACATCTTAATGACCATAGCCATTTTGTTCCCGTTCAGAGCTCAGCTTGACAAACTATGGCAGAGCTATTCAAATAACGGTCCTCAAGGGCCGAGCCCTGCTGCTTTTCCAGCTTTCCTTTACCTCTCAGCCAGGTGTGAAGCCTCCAGCCAATCAGAATCAGTAATTACTAAACAAACTACATGGAATAACTAAAACAAGGCCTGGATTTGGAATCGAGGTCCAGATTTGAAGAGCCCTGAACTATGGGGTGCCTCCAGCTACTGTCTTCCGGAACATTTCACGTGACCATTCCATGTGAACATACCGCGTGACCATTCCATGTGACCATTCCGCGTGACCATTCCGCGTGACCATTCCGTGTGACCATTCCGTGTGACCATTCCGTGTGACCATTCCGCGTGACCATTCCGCGTGATCATTTCATGTGACCATTTCACGTGACCATTCCATGTGACCATTCCACGTGATCATTCCATTAACATTCCTTTTCCTTGACCTCTGCATATCAAAGGTTATTTGTATTTCAGCTAAGCAATAATTTTTTAATGCAGTTAATCTGAATATTCTATTCTGATTCAGTTTATGGATTGCAAATATTTTGCCTATTAGCAGAAACGCTGTCGATCATAACTGCCAGTTTTTCTGAAACACTGAACTGGTTTAATAGGCTGCTGTATCTCCAACCCTAGCCTGTTTTACTTAAGTTATATTTATGACAGCAAACACTGTCTACAGACTACAATCATCTGAAGTGCTTCACTAAAACATTACACCTATTTGGCTGTCAAAGCTGCTGGCATTAAGTAAGATGCACCCCCACCAAAAATAAATCTTGAGCCTCCAAGATATAATAATTAGGTAGGTATGATAATCACGCATAATAATCCAAGGATTTCATAACGGGCACATTTGTTAAATGGACCCATTAAGCTTCCTCTAGAACCTCCAAACACCTACGTAGGCAAACTTCAGTGCAAAAGGTTTCTGCCCATTAGCTGCTGCACCTGTTATGGAATGCCACAAGAATAAGAAAGCAATTTATGTAAGGAATGATCATAAGAAAATGCCGCTAAAACACATTCTGGCAGAAAGGGAAGCGCTTCGAGATGAAGGGATTCTTGTTAAAATGTTCATACGCCAGTGGGGGATCAGTATTCCAGCTCTGTGTCGCCCCAGACGTGAGCTGTCAGCGGGAAAATAAAACAGATTATCAGACACAGTGTTATTGCGTTTCCCGGACGTCTAGGCGGCACAGCGGACTGGCAGCTAATCTGTCGCTTTGAAAATCAAACCCGATCCCTACAAGCGTTTTGCGGGGAGAGTGATGGGGTGTCCGAGCCGCCGGGACCGCGCTTGTTCGGGGGTGCGGAGCCACACATTTGGCACGTGGCTCCGCACCCCTCCCGGCGATCGTCCATGAATGAGGATAAAGGTGCCAGCCGCCTGCCCCAGGAATATGGAAATGTCACACGGAGACGGATGCTTAAGACAGAGCACACGCTTCCCTTTCTCTCCACCCAGTATCTCCACCCCGAATTGAAAGCTAATAACTTTTTTATGCTTCTATTCTGCGATCGTGACATTCCGACTTCATGGTGAATTGCATATCATCTTTGGACGCGCGGGAGGGCTGGGTTAAAATAAACCTAAGCTATTTTGTATACGTGGTGTGTTTGTCCTTTACAGTGACTCCGAATGGTTTCTGCCTTTTCTGTCTGATGAATAGGGAGGTATTTCAGCGACGGCGTGTGTCCGGATCCATCACCTTAACGCATCAGCGAGCCCTGCTACAATACTATTACACAGTATTTCTAGTGTGATTTTGAAGCCATACCCTTGGTTGACAACAGCAAAAGGTTTCCTACAGCACATCCAGGTTTAAAAAAATAATTTTTAGGGAATTAGAGCGGAATGGATTCTTCGGAGAACCAGACATGTAGAGAGGACAAAACGGCTACGGGTGGATGGGCACCAATATTATGTGATTGTAATATTTCATTAAACCAAAACTGCTTCACCTTCACCGTGACCGTCGCCGAGAAAACTGGTTTTCCGTTTTTTTTTTAATCCCTCGGGTATTCTGTAAATCACTTGACAACTGGTATCATCGCGCTATATAAAATAACGCCAGACTGACGGGTTGATGCCAACAGACTCACACTTTAAGCAAATTGCACGACTTCTAATGGGAATAAAATGGGCTCCCTATTTGCCAAGGCATCTTAGCAGAGGTCTGCTGCTCTTTTTGATCAGTAACAGGGCTGATTATTACCAGATCCGTGCAGCGTCCTGATACATGTGATGTGCCTGGAGTGTTTGCAGTGGGCTGAGGTTTTCTATAGACAGGAAGGAGACATCAATATCATATGACCTGAATGTCATGTGACTGTTACCTGCAGCATTATTAAATAAGGTACAGTGTTCCGTGGAGGGGACCGTAGGCATGAAGACTATTCAGTATTTAGAATGAATCAAATGACTACAGGAACACTCCATAGTTTTAAATGGGGATGTAAAAATAGGCCTACATCCAGTCCCTTCAGAACAACCACTTTCAGGGGGGTTTCAATAAGTACTAGAAGGTGGCAAAGCTTTGCCTGTCCTCCTGACAGTCTCTTTTTCAAAAGCATGTGTTCATCTACATTTTAATGATGATTAATTGTCATTGTTGACACACCATAGCACACAGTGTGCAATAATGAAATGAAATTTAGCCCGTGTGACATCATGACACAGCAGGGGGCAGTTACTTAAGCACCCAGGGGACGGTAACTTGCTGAGGGTACACTTGTGGGCTAGGGGACTCGAACCAGCAATCTTTTGATTACATGGAGGCATCTCTAAGCACTACACCACCAGCCTACCCAGTTATGTGTTTATATTTACATCCACAACATTTAGATGTCTATATAAAAAATGCTAAAGGTATTTTTTTCTCCCAAATTCACCCTTACCGTGGCAGCAAGCCTTTATACCAATATAACAGGCCTATGTTTGCAACTATATTTAAAAATGTGTTTTTATTAATTAATTTCAAATCGTTCACATTTGATAGTAGTTTATAACTGACATGTTTTACTACATTATTAATGTGCAGTCAGATCGATAGACATGTTTTGTTGTTCATGACCGTGTACTTAACTCAATAAGAAATGTTTCACTGACATGCTTTATTAATTATAGCCATATATTTAGCTCCATATAAACACGTTTTATTCGTGATTACCGTATATTTAGCATGGTAATAACATGTTTCCTTGACCGGCATGATTTTAATAATTAATAAATAATAGATATTGTGCTTTACTGATACACATTTAATTGCAGACATAATTATATTACATGTAATGCAAGTTTTCAGGCACAGACGGAAGCAGTAGCTATAAAAACTAGATAAATGCTGAGCAGTTATATATGGAGATTTGATGTTATAAATTATGTAGGCACAGTTAACAGGGGTCTCAATACACTGCAATACACAGCAATCCATAGTGCCTCTATCATACAAATTGCTGCCTACTGAAGCATTATAACTGTTCTTTCAGCCATAATACGGTATGGCGGTGTATGGAAAACTCACACCATACCGATAATTATAACTGGTATACTGGATGAACCAGGATACCGCCCAGCACTACTTCAGAATATCGCAAGTGTTTATGCAAAAAGCATGTTTCCTGCCTGGTGGATAACCCTTTGACAAGTCTGTGTGTAGAGACAGAACCACAGCCTTTGAGTGCAGCTGTACTGTGGAGGTGTACAGTAGCCTTTAGGTGTCCGTGCGGGCTATCCGGGTCATTATTTCACATCGATGTTCCCCTGCCGTATCGGGGCTTCATTTCTGACATCCCTGTCTTTCCATGGCATTCACATACTTTCAGAAGTCTACTCATGTTATGGGCGCCATTAATTAAGGTTCTACAAGCGGATGCTAATGACATTTGTTTTTCTGTTGTTATTTTCCTACAACTGGTAGGACAAGGGGCTCATCTGACAATAGCCGACTGGCTTTGTTTCGGCATCTGTTTTATGGATGACACGGTTCCCAGAAACTCCGATCATCGCAATTCATGGCCGATCTAGCAAAAAAATCTTGCCATACAAACGACCGAGTCTGCGTCATGAGTCCGTAATCTGTTCATTTGCATACCAAATTAGATGCTGAATGCTGAAGCTGGTGTCCATCTGTAGGACAGGACTGGTGCAGCACAGTGCAGACGCGTGTCGCCAATATATCTCGCACACTTGGGTGTGACTCGTATGCTGAGCTGAATGCGGCCGTGGGTGTTAGTGCTGGAGCCAGGACTAAGGGTAGATTTATTGGGTGGTAATCCAAATGGCTGCCTGTCTACAGCCCAGGTGACAGAGGCTTATGGAAACTGTCTCCAGCCTTGTCAATCAAACGGGCAAACCTAAGGTGAGACAGCTCACGGAATCTGTTTGACAAGTCAAAACTTTTTTTCTTCTTTCAGGAAAATGCAACTGTGATGAAAGCCCTTTTATATTATAATTCAACAGAAAACTAACGCAAACTTACAATATATATTGTGCATGCTCTATACCTTCCCAGCTCCTTTTTCAGCTTAAGAAATCTTAGATTTTAATCTAAATATTAAAAGAATTCTTTTGCATGGTGAGCAAAATTTACAATTCACCTTGATTAAAGTGCACATGAGTGATTTCTGTTCCTGATGACACGTGTCATCATTCTACATCCACGATCCGGCATGAACGCCATGTTTTTCTTGACTTTGGTCTCCCTTAATTGCATCCATCTTCAACCTTATGGCAAGCATGGCTCTTATGCTACAAGAACCTCTTCTTTATGGGCAAAAGCATATGTGTTTCTGCACTTTTCCAGCTACCGTAAGCATCAGGTATCATCTCAGATGATATTGGAGCAGGAGCCGAGTCGATGAAGAGGTGGTAATGACAGCGCCCCATGCTGGGGGGGTGGGCGCATTAGGCTTGGATGCTCACCGTAGCTCCTTAAAGGGTTCAGCCCTGATGTGCGGGGTTTCCACGGAGTTGCTGAACACTGCTCCCTCTGCACCTGGAATTAAAAGTGGCAAACGTCAAGCTCTGCTTCTTTCAGTCAATAACAGATAGTGATACGAGCACAAAAGAGATGTTTTCACTGCAACTATAACTCTTAGCGGATAATTCCACACATCATCCCAACAGGGCTCTAAATTATCAGGAAAATTATTTAATCGCTAAAAATAACTCCCCAACAGCCCATACTGCTAGTTTGCCAATGAATGCTTTGTTATTGCAAAAAGGAAATTCAAGTGTTTAGTGTCACAAAAGTCTAAGTGAATAATACAGTCAGGAAAGTTGTAAAATATGATTTTTAACAGCAATGCTCAGCTGGGGGACTGGTGGACATTCTTCTGTCTGTTTGGCATCTATACCTATGAAGATAATCATGTAGTTGTGTCAGTATAGAAGAACACAGTAGGGATTCTTCAGCCTTTTGGTGGGATTCAGACCAGGGGTTGACATAAGTGGTACGCAAGTACGCATTCACTGTATGAACCGTAAAATGCGCTGCAATTCTCTTCTCACCTCCCCCAGCCTTACACTCCATGAGAGCAAGCTTGGCCATGAAGGGCATGCATGCGGCACCCAGGGAGCTGGGGGGTAAGGGCTCTAGGGCCCACAGACGTGCCGAGGCTGGGCTTGAACCAGCGCCTTTCCAATCACAGGCACAGAGCCATAACCCGACAGACAGGCCCTGCTCTTAATCTTAAGCATGCAAAGATACTGTGAAGCAAACGATAAGCGCACTTCCACAAGATGAAGTATAGCGGTCTATATTATACCTGCCAGACGGTAAGGCATATGTGATTTATGTTGACATCATCATTTAAAATACAACACCTAAATACATAAATACCACAAACTTAAGTTTTTGCAGCCAGAGAAACTGTCAGAGATCATAAATTGCAATATCCGCATTTATAATGTCTGGCATGAAAACGCAGATGGGACGAGCCCAGCTTGCTGTCTCAGTACTGAGCTTGTGCTGATGTTACAGCTGTAAGTAGGTATAACTAATCTCTCCTGTTCCCCAGAACCTACTGGTAAATGCCATTGCTACTGTCATCCTGCTATTAACATGGAAGGTAGCCCTTAGGAGAAAGTCCTTTAAGGTCCACAATTGAGCAGGTGACAAAGATGATGGGCATCATTAGTCCACTGATCCCTCCATCCATCCATCCATCCATCCATCATTTTCTGTAATGGCTTATAGGATCTGGTTAAAGGTATGGAAACACCATTGATGGGATACTGGTTCATCTTGAGGCACAATTACTGCTCCTCATACATCTTCAGTCATTTAGAGACACCACTTTGCCTAAGCTCATGTCTTTGCGAATTGCCATTTCACAAAGGCTTTAGACAGAATCATAGCTATGGCTGTATTATTGTAATGACGATGATAAATGAAGATTATACTTGTTGTTATTATGATTAATAACAAAACAAAAGCAAAGGTAATAACTATAATGAGATATAATAATGAAACGGGCTTGGGCGCCCCGGTGCATGCTGGTCAATCTGGGCCACTGAGTGCCTCTCACATGACACAAAGCTGGGGCCATTAATCAAAGCGCGTGCGGCAGATTCAGGTAGAAGCGACTGGCGATTTGCTTTGTGGCCTGCGCCTTTGAAGCTCCCTAATGAGAAAATGCTGATTCAAAAGGCTTCATTGTGTCCCAACAATGGTCTAGCGTAACTCTGAAGAGCTTGTCGTTCTCACAGTATGCAGATACGCGCCTGGGAAGCTAACACCAGCGAATGGGAACGGTCACGTGGAATCGGGACTCTCTTCATGGCACAAATATACCGTTAAACAGCAGCCAAATGCTGCATCGCTCGATATAATGTGTCTGTGTGAGCATCGTCACGGTAATGAGATGGCGTACGATTATCTCAGGTGTTGGGAGGTGGTGTGTTGCTGTATTTGTAATCCAAAGGTTGCTAGTTCAAATCCCTCTGTGCAAGTTCCCTTATTGCTCCAGGGGTGTTGTGACCCCCCTCCCCAAACTTGTTTTATGGATGACTGACCCTGTGCTCTGACCCAAAACTTGCTCTCGTGTGCATATGAACACGTGTGTCTGTCACTTACGGAGAGCAACATCCCCACAGGGATGAATAAACTGCTGCTGTTTGTCTGCAGCATATCATGGTCGTGGACGTCTGGATCCAGAAAATTATTCTGATTTGAATAAACACCTCTGCCGGTTAAGCAGTTAGACCATCTTTAAGATGTAAAATGCAACAAGGCAGCGACCACTGACTTGGCAGAATTTTCTGCAATGAAATAAAATGAATAAAATAATGCCCTGTCAATGTGGGGTCTCGCCGTGCTCATAAGAACAGATCAGCAGGAATCCTAGGGCTGGTGTCGGGTCGATATGCTCTTACTGGCATTTACATATCACCTCTTGTGCTTTGGACAACTTAAATTTTGCCTCAGTTTGTACACCCTGCCCAGCCCGTGCAAATACAACAGGCAAATGCGCCCAGTGACATTCTGTAAATGCAGTGGCGATAAACACCTATAAACAGCCAAGATCAAGAGATCGATGTGGCCGTTTCGGTTTTTATCTTAAGTTGTCCCGTAATGTTCCCCCTCAAATCATTCCGTCGATGTGTTTCCATTAGCCTGCCCTCGCCACCGCCCGCCTGCCATCTCTGCCTGATCAATCAGTGACTTATGAAGCGTGAGGCGAGATATTTCACAGGCATTTTGAAGGCGCATACGCGTCCATGCAGTAGCGTTCGTTGTGGACGATGGTGGAGGCCGCCTGAAATAATGTGTGTGACTCTATTTGTCTCCCGTTCCATAAGAAAGCACCTCCACTGCAAACACCTGTCTGGTTTCACTGTAAATTTCAGTTTCGTGGCCATCTGTGTCAGAATATTGATGTTGACTTTAAAGTCAAAGGTCAAATCATGATGTCATACAGGTCATCAAAATAGTTTGAAACATGAGCCCTGTGATTTGTGATTTATTTTTTAAGAAAAGCTTTATAGAGTTAATACTGATGATACATTTAATTTATGTAAGAGCTTTTCAGGCATTGAAAGACGCTAACATTAGACAAGAACACAAACAAACAAATGGAAAAATAAACAAAATTGTGTGGTATCATTGCAAATTTATCTCCTAGCTTTTTGCTGATTCGACTCATACTATACCCATTCTGTGCTATCAGATCATTTAAGACACCACAGCAGCTGTGATATCCGGTCAGACCGAGCGTTTTCATGTCACACCTCTTCACTGGTTTCCTATTGGTTCTTACATCAAGTTCAAGTCCTTGGTGCTGGCTTACAGGTCCATCAATGGACAGGCACCCATCTCCATCAAAAGCCTACGTCCCATCTCACCCCGTTTGGTCTCCAAACAAATGCCATTGGGGTTCCATACACCACATGAGAAGTGTCACTCCAGATGGTTCTCATGTGGTTCCCTGATGGTGAAACGAGCTGTCAAACCAGGTCTGCTGATCAGACTCCAATTTCACCTTCAAGAAATACCTTATAACTCATCTGTTCCAGGGAATTCCTTTACAAACCTGATTGTTCTTTGAATGCTCTAATGTAGCATTTGCAGGCCCATGCATACTTGCCCACTGCTCCAATACTGCTTACACTTGTACTTGGGCATTGACTGAAAGCTTAGCCTAGCTGTACCTATGTCTATCCAACTCCTTGACAGCATGAATATTTACAATGTGATATTTGCCTCGCTGTTCGTCTCTGCCAAATATGCAAAAGTAAAAATTGGAAATGTAACTGAAGAGCAAATTTCTAAAATTCACTTAGTCCATGTGGAACTAGAACATCTCTGTGGGTTTTGCAAACTTGATAAAAGTTCTTTGCCAAACTACATGAGGACTGAGTAGGTTTTGGTTCCCAGCACTACAGCATAGAAAGAGGAAGCCAGGCTTTCGGTCACTGGCGGCCTCATCTCTAAAACAACAATGAAAATGAATCGAGTGAGCCTTGGAAATTTTTCTCTTCATACAGGATGCTCGGCACCCTCCATCTTCAACGCCAGGGACTGGCCCGGGGGCAGACTGCAAACCTTAAACTGGAGAGTGAAACAGAACCACCAAAGAGATCTACCCAGAAAGCAGGTGGCTCATTCCCGAAGCAGGCTGTTCAGACACTCAGTGCCAGTCGCCTTGCTCCGCTGGCCCACCACAGGTGCCTGACCTTGACCTGAAGGTAGACTGTGCTGCCCCCTACCTGTCAGCACAGGCCGACGCATTCATTATTTATATGAAAAGATCATACACAGTATACTGTAGCAGAGTTAAACTACAAGAAGTTTTCCATACTGATGCAACAAAAGAGCATATATTTTTTGGTTTAAACGTTGCTTTGGTGCACTATATATGCAAGGAACAAGCATTTATGTATGTATTTACCTAAAACATTTCTGAGACAGTAAATATAGTATAAACATAACCTGGGAATCATGGGCCGTGACAGCTACTTGTCATTGTAACCTTCCTGTACGTATAATTATAATTATAATCATAATCATAGCTTTGTGAGTTATGATTATATACACGTGTATGTAACACTTTCTCAGGGACTAAATATCACGTGATTATACTCAGACCAGCTCAACCCAATAATACTATAAAACGAACAAAGATAAGACATAGTATTAATGTAAATTTGGAACATTTCAGCTGTAGATCACATCAGTATTTACAAACGTTCATTATCTATGAAAATGTGTCCTAAGGTGACAAGGTGTATATGTTATTATCATGGTCCACTGTCTGGTTGTCTTTTATACTGTAGGAAAAAAAATGCAGTATCCTCTAGCATGGTGCAGCAAATGCGACCGCAAGCGGCCGACGGGATGGGCAACGGGCTCTGGAGATAACATCATCTCGGGAATGAGGTGATTCTTCACTCGGGCAGCAGCGTGAGGCCCGCAGCTCAGAGTTTCTGCAGGGGAACATGCCTGGACAGATGCAGAAACCCCCCCAACACACTTGGCCTAAGTGCCATCACACTGACCCTGCACGTCCTTGACCAGACCTTTCAGAGAAGCGGACCTCTTCATGGACCCCAGGGGAGCCTGATTCTTAGCTATTTTTATCAAATGGGAGCTAGGGGGCGCTCTGGTGTCAGAATTCGATGCACCACGTAGTGTACGATATCCGTCATGGCATTGATATATGCACATAGCAGCATGGATAGCAGAAATATTTTCCCACACTGCACGGGGAATATATGGCCAGAATTCAGAAGTTTAAATGTAAGCTGGTATCGATTTAAGAGATAAGATCATTACCAACAATGAATTTTTAATGATGCTGAACATCTTGCCTTTTGCCCACAGAAACTTGCATGGCTTGCATCACTGTTACGCCCCCCCCCCCCCCCACCAAAAAAAAAATACAGTAGAATATTGGTGGTGGAGTCATTCAGGTTAATTACCTTTGCGAGAAGTACCAGTATCCCCAAACGTACTATAAAACTCACATAACCTGCTGACATCACAATAAATACTACTGCTATCATGGCAGCTAACTCTTTTATTCTCATCCTGTACACTTATTCTACCGCTATCATGGTGGCTAACTCTTTTATTCTCATCCTGCTATCATGGCGGCTAACTCTTTTATTCTCATCCTGTATACTTATTCTACCACTATCATGGCGGCTAACTCTTTTATTCTCATCCTCCTATCATGGCGGCTAACTCTTTTATTCTCATCCTGTATACTTAGTCTACCGCTATCATGGCAGCTAACTCTTTTATTTTCATCTTGTATACTTATTCTAACTCTATCATGGTGGCTAACTCTTTTATTCTCATCCTGTATACTTATTCTAACACTATCATGATGGCTAACTCTTTTATTCTCATCCTGTATACTTATTCTACTGCTATCATGGCAGCTAACTCTTTAATTCTCACTCGTATTCTTATTCTACCACTATCATAGCGGCTAACTCTCTAATTATTATTCCGTGCTCTTATTCTACTGCTATAATTGCAGCAAACTCTTTAATTCTCATCCTGTATTCTTATTTGTGAGGGTCTTTGGCTTAACTTTTTCTTTCTAAAATGAAATATGTAATTTGCTAATGCCAAGCCATACAAACCCACGCACACCTCTACAATATTACAAAAACATCCTAAGCAAAAAGCTACCAGTCATCAAATACCCAATACATCCTTGCATCATTAGAGATTCCCAAGATGTCCCAGTACTTGGAATCATTAGAGATTACCATGATGTCCCAACGTTTGGCATCATTAGAAATTATTAATTATATTATTAGAAATTATCCATCATTAAATATTCCCATAACATCCCAAGACTTATTTTCAATTACCTTTGTTTCCATTTTGGGTTTCTCACCATGTCAAAGAATTACAAAATGTATTATTTAAGAAAGTTTGAAAGTTTGAAAGTTAATGGAGTAATAAAAGTTTGTTAACTTTCCTAATACAGTTTATTTAACGCTTTCAAAAAATGTCCTGATATATTATTTTTAACCCAAGACTCGATCCAAGACATGGTAAAATGAAAAATAAAATGAACCCAAATACATGTTTGTTTAATGAGCCCACAGTTCTATCATAACGGTGTATGACTCAAGACTCAGTTCAGAAACTGCACGAAAAACAGGCAATAGACAAAGTTGGTGACAAGCAGTGCTTAATTTGTGCTGGAGCTCAGCTCCGGAACATCTGGCTCAGAACGGTCTGCACTCCGGCACATCTCCGGTGCGCTCTGGCACTTCAAACGTCACAGAAATGGAATTAAAATTAATTTGTTACACTTTGGAATAACTGCAAACGAAGCTAAAGAACTGTATTTTAATAAAATTCGTTGTATAATTGTTTGACATACATCAGCCTAAAATCTACTTATCTGTCTTTATATCTGAAAATAATACCGCACCATGCGTGCAGTAAAATCGGCCACTAAAACAGATGTTATATGCTGGGTTGCCGCAGCAAAATAATTAAAAGAACATTTCAAAATATTATTTTGTCTTTTGGACATTTTGTTTTTTGGCAAAGCAACACATCATCGGAACCCAAGGAGAGAGTCAGAGGGGCAGCGTTTGTGGGTGGTAATGCTAATAAGAATTACCGCAAAAAGGAGCAAAAAATTAAAAGTGCAACGCAGATGAAAAGTTTGATGTTACTAACCAGATGTCAATTGTTACGCGTTTATGTAATTAATTGCGCATTACGGTTGTTAAAGATCGACTTGTGTGTATTATATCAACGTGGTCTTTATGAGCTCCGACACCTAAGAGTTTATAAATTAAGCAGTGGTGACAAACGTACAGCTGATTAATATCACGCAGGACAACCCTCTGGGAAACCTGCAGCATGGTGCTCAGATTGACTTCATGCTCATTTACAGGCTGCATCTGATTGGCTCGCCACGGATGTGACGCAAATCCAGTGCTGGCGAATGAGATCCAGGAGTCGGCCGCGATAAGACCGTGAGATGGGATCTGTTTGCCCACGTCTAAATTAAAACCTGTTGCTCACAGCCAGACATACCAAAGAAAAAGCTGAGCCCGACCTTGGAGCCATTAACGCCATGTGGTAGCTAACAATATGACAATGCTCACATTGTTAATGCCTCACGCACTAACTAATTATCTCCTGTGTGAATTTTCAATTTTTAGCAAATGCAAAAGGGGTTAACAGGTTTACAAAAAAAAAGAAAAAAAAACAGACACACACTCTACTCCTACAAAATGGAAGAGTCGTTACGACATTCAATATCAAAGTAACTATTATCAATCCATCCATCTTCCAGTTTCCAATCCAGGATTTTAGGAAATCTGGCACCTAACACAGGCAGCATAAATGGCGATCCTGCACTGAATTAGCGGTGTAGATAAATGGATGGATGGATTAGTGGATGAAATGGAGCTTCCTCTGTTTAATGGTGTCTCTAACTCCCCAAAGCATCCCAGTAGCACCAGCTCTTCCATTTATCGCTGCTGAGCCTACGTTGTCCATATATAATACGTCATTGCAGCAGAGCAGCTCTCTGCTAACTCGATAGGAAGTGCTGTTGCAGGTGCATTCTGGCCTGGACTTAAAAGTAACTGTCTGCCCCCCCCCCCCCAATAAGAAGGAAATACCTCACTGGCCTCTGTAAAGCCTCAGGCAGGTGCTGCCTGTCAACCTCTCTCGCTTTTAATGGACTTACTAGCTTCTGTCCATCAATCCATCTTCAGTAACTGCTAACCTGTTCACACTCATAATCATCTAAGCCCTGGACTGGATATTAGCCTATCGCATGGTACTCAGCTGCACTGGCTAAGCTCAGTCGACAGTGGTGACATGACCCTGGTGTATGTGTGTGTGTGTGTATGTGTATGTGTATGTGTGTGTGCATTGAGACTGGAGCCAAGGTGGTCAACACTAATCAGCCCTCCGTTATATGCCCTATGATCCCGCCCAACCGGGGTGTATACAGTGGTAGGGGTACTAGCCCCCCACTAAAAAATGATTGGGCTTTGGAATGCCACCTCCACTGTCATTCACCGACTCAAAACATATCATTGGCTAACGATAAGGACGGCCCTCCTTGAATTAATTATGGCTACTCCCCTCTCCATCAAAAAAAATCCTAGAATTGCACAAGCCCTCTCAAAAGCCTTGATAATAAACTAAAGCACTTTTCTCCACACCTTATTTAATTTGATTTCCCTTTTTGTTTGTAAGGCGTTATGAATTTGCTAGCTGATAGATGCAGGTGTCCAAATATGGCCTGATTCTATTAGGAAACATCAATATCTTGAAGGTTGGCCTGGGAACGTCACTCAGAAAGCATTAGCTGAATTTGTTCCTAACACAATAGCTTTGTTTCCCATTGCCCTTTGCGTAAATAAAGCAAGACCCGGCTCAATACTGTCACCTTTTGTCTTTCATAAAATTAACACCCCCCTTTGTCTGAGGGTGATGCAGAATTCTAAAACAAAATACATATGCATATGGGTCGTTACCATGCCTCTTTTTAAATCTTTTTTTTTCTCCATTTATTTTACGATCACTTGACGAACAGCATTAATGATTTACAGTAGGACGGAGCATGCCAAAAATATAAAATGTGATTGCAATAAAAGTAAAATAAATCAAGTGACAAGTTAAATGTCTGCCCATAATGTAGCTGTCAGACGTCTCGGGGTGTTCTGGGTAAATTCCTTAGCGAGGTGCCCTGGCCTTTCTAGAGCAAAACCTTCCTTGACCTCTCATTTTAAAGATTTAGAAAATGGGGAGACATGTAAAGGTTATTATTTAAGTGAATCATAAAAAAAACCTCCATTAAAATTTGCATTCTGGTAAAAAGAAATTGTTTGCAAAGGGCTAATCATACTTTCAAATGCCAAATGGAACCATGCTTTTCCATGGATAAAGCAACAGGAAGCTAAACAATTTTAAAGGTTATTTGTGTGTTTGCACATTTCTAAAACAAATTTAGAAAAATGAACAGATCGCAAATAAAAGATTGAGGTCTTACGCAGGCAATCCTGTTTGCTTTCTCAAAGAAAAAAAAAGAGAATGAGATGAAATAGGTACGGTGACAGGAATGGGGGGTGGGGGGGGGGGGGGGCGCTTCCATGATGCGGGGAGGAAATGTCGCAAGCAGGATTAGCTGGAAGAACATCTATGTGAAATAGGGCCAGGGATCCTCAGAGAAGAGGACGTTAAACAACAAGTAAAATAAATCCCTGAGTGTAAATGAACATGGGGTGGGGAGGGGGATTAGGGAATATGGGGGTATCATCACTGTCCTCATCCACCCAATCCACTCAGCTCACTACACAAAAGCCCCTAAAAACCAATTAGTAAGCAGGGGCAGCTGGCTCTTAATTAACTGGGTTACCTGTATATGCTTGTGACTAATTGCCATGGCAACAAATCCAAATCCGCCACTGTCTCCTAACTGCCTTATTGTTGTCCTGCAGTAACGCGATCAATTCCAAACAATATTCCCGCGTATTATCCCGGAAGCAAACGGGAATTAGCAGAAGTGCACGGGGTCTCTCAAAGGACCAAACTGAACATATCATTCCTGTAAACGAAGATGGAGCATTTGTATGAGGGGCCGATTTGAGGTGCCTTCGTGAACTTGAGGCTGATGCTAAGTGATACAGCTTTAACATCATTACAGAAACACTAATGCAGCCTCCATAGTTTATCTGCTGTGGTAATTACACAAACACCAGCAGCAGCAGGGATGCCCTTTGATGCACGGAGGCTCCATTTGGTCTGTTGTTTTTGTTGGGTCAAGTGAGCCTCATTGTCACGTCATCCATAGCGACTGATTAATTGATTCAAGTAGGGCGCCATCTATCTGCAGTTGAGAGTAACACATTGTCCTGTCTCACTCCCAAACAAACATTCCCATCCCCTCCTAATCCCATGATAGAGTTAAAAAAATCCTGTCCCATCCCAATCCCGGAAGAATTAATCCCAGTTCCATCCTGATGCCCAGAAATTCTGACTGGAACACCCCCTGAATTCAGAATTCTTGCGCAGAAGCTAAGGGGTACCTAATACATGTATGCATCTTTTACTGAGTGAATTTTAACTTTTGCAGTGATTTGTTGGTTTGGGAACCTCAGCACAGTCAACATAGGCTAGGGAAGATTGTTAAACTTTGCCAGAAGACCACTGGCACTAATCTGAAAACTCTTGGTCATGTTTATCAAGTCAGAGCCGCTCAGAGGACAAAGGCCATTGTGGTGGGTACACATCGCCCTCACCACACAGAGTTCTAGCTCCCGCCCTCAGGGAGGAGGGACATTTTTTCTGGCAGGGCCAAATCAAACAGGTACCGGAGATCATTTGTTCCAGCTGCTGTAGGATCTCTGGCTATCACATGCATGTTTTAACAAGGAGAAATCGATTTTAGTTTTCTATATCGTATTGCAACCGTAATATGACGTCAAGTATTGTATGCTATATGTATTTATGTCTTTTATTTATTAACTATTTAGTTAGGTTTCTGTATTATGTATGTGTGCTTGCTGTGTTGACTGAAAAACGAATTGCCCCTGGGAGACAATACAAGCAATCCAAATAGATTTCCCCAACTGGCAGCCTCTCTTGGATCTCACTGGTGCCACATCGGTGCTACACTGGATGTTCCAGTGGCGTTGGTATTTATATTAGCCTAACAAGCATGTTTTTCCAGTTCTCAATTAGACTCCTGTCTAGTTAAGCGTTTTCCCGGCCTTTGGTAATTTATACCAAGTTGTCGTTTCTAGGTTCCCTGTCACAACCAGCCAATGATGGTGATTAAATGGCTTACTTCTGGCCCAGCCTTTGAAAGCTTTCCCTTTAATTGCCGTGTGATGCGGCAATCTGCTGTCACATGACCCGAGATTCATGCCGTCGGCTCCGATTGGACGGTAAGTATCTTTCAGAGGCCCTCGGATTGTTAATAAAGCCAGCTCGCTTTGTCTGCCACGCAGCCGCTGCCGTCGCTATCGATTCGCCTGAGCTCTTACTCCCTGAGCCCTTCAGGACGATGAAGAACTATTACCATTACTCCGGAGGTGTGATCGTATTACCCAGAACAAACAGTGTCCGGATGGAGATCCAGCGTGGGGCTGGAACCGGCCAGCGAACCGGCATCTTGTAAAGGCTCGCTCGCACCCGGGGATGTCCAAGGTGGCCGTGAGACAGACACACTTTATGTACCGAAGAGTTACACAACAAATAAACCAACAAATAAGAGTACAGCTGTTCCCACCTCCCTCCTTCAGTATCACAGCAAACCATTTTACACCCCTCTGTAGGGAATCATGTGCCAGCTGTTCCTGATGTAATGCATGTCCAGGGTGTGTGTGTGTGTGTGTTTGCATAGATCACATTTGTGGACCAAAAAGTCCCCAAAGTGTGGTAAAACCGGAAATTTCCCTACCTTTGGGGACATTTTTTCAGGCCCCTATTTGGATAACCTCAATTTTATAAAAATTTGCGAATGCAATCAAAAAAAGTAAAAATGCCAAAAGTCTTGTATTTGGGTTGGTTACATATGGTTAAGGTTATGGCTGGGTTGGGGTTAGTGATATTCAAATAACAAAAAATTAACAAAACACAAGTATCACTAACAAAATGAGCGACTCAGACCTCCCTGCAGGTAGATGGAGCACTACTGGAATCTGAATCAGGCTAAATCTCCAAATGAAGAGCATGGAGAGAGATCGGCGTGTTAGCGCTAAGGAAAGGCTTTACCTTTAACTCGAATAAGGCGCCACACGGTGCTTCTTTTTGGGCTAAAAGGGTACTGATGGCAGAGGAATGTCAGGCCTTTTTCTGTTTATCTCTGCATTTAAATATTACATTCCGTAATGTATTGGGTTGAGGACAGAAGCATGTGATTCAGGGACACTCGGGAGGGGGATGTGGGATTTATTTGGTGTGCTTTACCTTGTGGGGGGGTGGAGGGCAGGATAATCCCGCGACAGAAAAAGAAAAATAAATGGTCACGCAAGAGCGAAAAGGATGGGAAAGGTTAAGCAAAACATCACAGATGACTGGGACTGATACAGCTCCCTCACTTCAGGGTTTATTGGGGTGTGGGGGGGCAGGTGGAAGAACCCCCCCCCCCAACCTCTACCAAAGAGTCTCCTTACGGCACTAGTTATTTATTTTCCTTATTCCCAAAACTTACCCAGGACTCTCAGCTTCTCAGCGCCGACGACAACTTCCTGATCATCGGCAGAAAATAGCAGCTTTCCTGCAGTGGATTTCACCTCGAGCATCTTGCCATGAGCCTGCACTCCATTAGAACCTGCACAGGAGGAAGGACATCATTTGTTTTAGATTCGATAGAAACAGCAATGATTATAAGATTTTCCTAGGTGGAGGGCATAAGGTGGGGGCGCAATTCATGGAGATGGGTCAACCACATCATTAGCCAACGATATGTTTTGAATCGCTGAGTGACACTCTGATGGCCAATCGACTTTCAGCTTGAATCAGTGCTGTTTTGGCCCCGCCCCTGTATCCCCAACCCTGGATAGAAATTCCTTAAGTTACAAGCCAAAATAGCTTACAGCATGGAACAGTTGTACCATGTGACCATTCTTCTCCTTCTTACATGCTAATAAAAGTTCCAATAAGTGAAGTGACTTGCCAGGGTGTGGCAGCATGTCAAAATGTTGATGAATCGGCATAAAGATTCTGGAAGAAAACAGCGGCTGACAGGCGGCAGCTGGTCCCTGCTTCATTCAGCACAACGGCACTGAGCCACAGAGGTTTAAAGATTTAAAACTGCAGGTCTCCGCAGTTCCAGGGGAGGCCTCGTTTTTGATGCTGTATGCCGTTACAGGGCTTCTCTGATTGGCTGAAACAAACAAGCCAATCAGAAGTGGAGAGAGGAACGTGTATACCTGCAGGCACATGGTAGTTTTTAGTAAAGTGCAAATGTGACTACAGCATCGTGAACGGCCTGACTATGAGACTACGAATCGCTTGGTGCTCTTCTTTATATGCTAAGTGCTGTAGAAGAAGAAGCTGAAATCAAAGAGAAGGAGAAATACAAAGGGTCAAGCCAGAAGTTTGTGACATCAAAGTTGGCACATTGCTTTCTATCCAAAGTGTGCCATGGCAATATCTTTTGTACGTCTTAAAAATTTTAAATGGAATTATTTAGGAAATTTTAAAATATATGTGAGAATGTCTCTTTTTCGCGCTAGACCTTCTGTTCAAGCCCAAATAAGCAAAATCATATTCATAACTATCAAGATAAGTGTGGAGTCGTGCTAGGTTTAATGAAAAAAAAAGTACCACAGAATCCAGCAACCGTAAAGCATTCGATATTTGATACTTTAAAGGCAGTTATCTTGGTTGGTAGTAAAAGTTTTAGAGGAGAAAAGGAAGATATTCACGTTCGACCGAGCTGGGAAATTGCATACTTTGTAAAACTTAAGAAAAAAGAATTACTTTGATTTCTACGTGACAGAGAATGAGAAGGCGTCAAGCTCAGATGCAACTTGCTTGCCACGAGCTGCCAGCCAGTGGAAACTGTCTTCACAATATGCCGTAGCGCACTGAGAAAAAGCAGGTGCCAATGATTAGTGGGCCGTTATCGCTCCCGTCAGTGATATCCAATCACAGATGAGCGGCATGATAATTAAGGCCCTGTGCTTGCGAATGAAAGATTGCATGGTGAAGGCACAAAAAGGATTCTGGGTAAAAACAGCCATCTGTCTAACTGTTTATACAGGCAAAGGTTACTGCTAAATAATAAAATAAAATGAATCAACATGGTACATTACTTCTCGCGTAGCAATAAACATCGTTATCATTTATATTCAGACTAATACAGTAACTTACAGACTCGGCGTTGCTATTTTTGCTGAGTTACTATGGAAGCACCGGAACGGGTGCCAAAGGATGGGAAAGGAGAGGCCCGGTAATTGTGTTTTGGGACAATGTTTCATGGTTTTAGAATAAAAGCACCTGTCTCTGCGGGGATCTGCTGATGAATTTTAATGCAGATGCCGAACGGGGGAACCTGTAGGGGGATTTCTTTGTCATTGAAAAGGAACAGATCAGGGAAAAAGTTGCAAAAAAAGGGAAAAAAAAAACGAGAAATTTCTGCATGTCCCTGCGAGCGCCATGGACCGAGGAGGTGGGAGGTCCATCGTACAGCAAGCACACTGCCTAGCTTGGCTGATGACAGGGCTCCCTGCACGACCGGCGATGGCTGTCAAGGAGGCACAAGACCCAGCTGTCACCGGGATAAATTCCGCATAAGTCAACAAAATCCATATTGCTTCCCAAAAGTAGATGGTACGGCAGTAAGGAAAGGATGAGCGGAACTCCCCATGGAGGTTTCAAAGGAACATCTGACTGATTCTGTGGCACAAAGCATTTTTTGGTTGAATTGTTAAGCGTTACATTCAATGCCGAATCGGCCTGTCGCGTTTGTACCGTCCGGCATGGTGTTGGCAGCATCGTGTCAGGTTTTTAAGAATGAGGGACACCCACGTGGGGCATACTCATGCTGAACTCAGTCCCGCTAAAGAATGCGACCCGGGGCAGGAACTTCAGTGCAGAACAAAGCAGATCCGACGTGCGTTTTCACATCATTCCTAAAACTAGGTATAACTAGGCATACTTGTAATACAGTGGTCCAGTGTGTGTAGAAAAAGTATATGAACCTTTGTTGGTTATGACTGGTGTGACCCCCCCCTCACACACACAAACACACTTTCTGCAGCAATAACTTAAACTAAATGTTTTTGGTGACTGTTGATCAGTCCTGCACATCAGCTTTGAAGAATTGTAGCCCATTTATGCAGAAATAGAGACAATTCTAAAGGATTCACAAATTTACTAGCATCACTGTATTACAGGACGTCCTAAATGATATGAATCTTACTCACGTTGACTCGTATTGAGGACATTTGAGGAACGTGTAATAAACTGTCCAAAAACAGCTCCCAGCCAACTGTGCCGACTATGAACAAATATGACTTTAAAAATTATTCCTAAATGTGTGCAGAGTTGGTGTTAACTAACACAAAAGGCCTACCAAAGGTCAAGTGAAACCTATGAATCAGTAGTTCTTCCAAATGCAGTTCCCTTTCGACAGATTTTATGCAACGTGCCAAATGTGTCAGATTCATCTGGCGCCATCAAATATCACAGCGGCTGAGAACTTTGTTTTGAGCAATCATAATTTTGTTCCACCTTTGATCATCAGTAGCCTGGTGCAAATACAACTCTGTGCTCTGGATTAAAAAAAAACTGGCACATCTTTAAAAGTACCAACCAAGAGCAAGAGTGCATACCTTTTGTCTCTTGACATTTAACATAGGATTCATCAGTTAAGCAATGAAGGTACCAGGGGGATCTGAGTCATTAACACTTACTGTAACTTACCTGCAATTAATTGACTGGTCAGGCGATTCTTGCCATCGAGGACATTGATACTTATGTTTCTTGAGGACTGGAGTAGCAAAGGGCTTCCCTGTCAAAGCAGAGAAACACCAAGCAATTACTGATCGGTCTTGATTGGTCGACATGGTTTATGGGAGTTTTACTTACACAAACATGCTCTAAAGGCAGAACGAAAAATGATTGGTTCAGAGAGATAACCAATCAGATCTTGTGTAACTGTCAGACCAGCTAATCACATCTAATCTTGGTCCACCTGCTCTACTTGCTTGGACCCACCTCCTCTGCAATTTGACAGGTTATCTCTCTGAACCAATCATTTTTCGCGCTGCCCTCAGAACTTGTTTGTGTAAGTAAGACTCCCACGAGCATGGAGATAACACAGCAACAAAAATGTGGCTAAAATAAATGGTTGGATGGATTTGGGAGGTCAGTATAAAATAACAGAACATCTTCTATTGTGACTAATTCTTGGCAAAAGTCTGTCTTGCTTAAAATGAGAAATTCATCATTCAAAGGAGGATAAAGAAGTAAACATTTTTATTCGACGTTGTCTTTGTTTTATTTCATGGGAAATAAACCCTTGGGTGATCTCTGGTCTAAAAGTGCCTCTGGTCAGAATCGCACGATCACCTTGATTTGAGAACTGCCTTCTGCTGCTTAATCACTGAGGCAGCTTAAGATAACGCAGATTAACTGAGGTCTTAACATCTCATTTGAAGAGATTAAGGGTAACTTTTCTGGCCCGGGACCTCCCAGGGCTGATCTAAACCGCAGGCGACCCATAATACATGCAAAGCTGGGACCTCATATACATGCAAAGTATGCCAAGTGTGTATTTTTACCGTTCATCCTGCATCACGCCTGCAGTTTCTCGCACAGTTCGGATGGGAAGACGTCTGTTTACTTCTGAGATTGCTAACTTTGTGAGGCTTGGTGGATTAGGACTCAGAGAATATGATTGGAGGGTTGCAGGTTCAAATCCTGGGGCTGGCAGATTGAGGATGCCATTGGCCCATTCAGCAAGGCCCTTCACCCCCAATATTTCTAGGGCAGGGGTATTATATCCTACCTGGTCTCTGATGGACAGTATCTGATCTCCGGCAGATACTGACCCATCAGGCAGGGTGGAAAACCGGCTGGATACCGGCACTTCAGGATCAGGGTTGCCTATCCCTGCGTAAGAGTACTGCATGCTGGCAGTCCCTCTTCTGTGACCCCACCCACCATTTTTCTCAGATTCTTGGTCCATTTTTGGGGTCTGCTTTTATGCTAATGGAAATTCCATTGTTTGGATGGCCGATTAGCTAACAAACGCTACAGAACACATACTTGCGACTTAGGGAGACGCACGCTAGCAGCTCCGACGTGCTCTTGGAACGAGACCTTGTCTCTTCTGCTGGATGTACGCAGAGGGGGAAAGTACATCCGGACCAAGATTTTGTTTCTAACCAACCCGTTGAGTATAAAGGGTCGCAGTCACAGAGCACTCAAGTGGTTGTTTGAAATGAAATCTTGGTCTGGATTTGTACTTTCTGGACCTGAACTTTCCACCTCTGGGAAGCAGCGATTGCTATTCAGCTCACGCCTCCCTCTTCCGGGCTCCTCTTCAGAGCCGCACGACGGATGAGATAAGACATACAGCCCACACCTTATCAAGTCACACATCCCGGCCCAGCGCTGGGATGTTAGTGCCGCTGGGCTGCGGGGGCCCTATCTCTCATCGCGCTGACACAGAACGCCCCAGAGTCCGCTACTTACTGGTCTGGACTGGATCTCTTTGGCATACAGAGGCTGGAGAAATTCAGAGTCCCCCTCGAGCTTCAGACCATTCTCCGTGATGCGCAAGTTGCCCATGCCGTCCTGCAGGACAAATGAGACGGGGAAGAGGGAGAGGTAACAGGCGTGATTAGTGCATTCCCAAATACCGCATAGCTCGGATCAGTCAGGATACTCCCCAGTGGATCGGTCGGAAAATGCTCTGATTTTAGCAGACTTGACAATACCCTTGAGGTTTCATGGCTGAATAATGAACGTTAGAGATGAGCCCGGCGATAGCTGTGTTTAATATGAAAGGAGCTGTCCTTCATGTAATCTAAAAAGCTAGTCTTTTATTGTCGATACCTTTGATCCTTGAGAAGAGCATTATCAAACAAAGATCAAGACCCTGGCGCCCCCTCCGATGCGAGTGGTGCAGCCTTTTTCACGCTCCTCTTCTCGCCGCGCTTCGTTAAGATGCTGTAAAGTCACCGGAAAATGTGGGAAATGTCGGTGCTGAATGTTTCTTTATTCACATGGCCCATGCTTAGTAATCTGGCTGGAGGATTTTTTTGTTATATCCATGGGCCAAAGTTTCATGGAACCTTTGAAGTTACAAACATTTTTAACAATTTAGCTCTTCCAGCTGTTGTATGTCCTTTAGCATTTGATTTTTGCTAGTTAAATGAGGTCCATGATCCAGTTTCTCCTCTACGGTGACTATCGTTGTAAAAATAAGCAAGCAAAGAATGAAAATATCATTTTTAAACAATAGCTGTTTGGCGCTGATATTGGTAAATTGTTGTGCAGTTAAGTTATACGGAGTGACGTGATGCTTGAGAGCTAACGTTGAGCCTGGAAGCTGGAAAAAAACTGGTGGCATTTGGAGTCTTTGTTTGCAGCTCCTCTGGGATGAGCTGTTTTGTGATTGTGGCCTGAACTAGGATAAATACAGCTGATCTTACAGCTGGCATCCGGTGTCCATCATTATTACAATGGGCCTATATTACAGAGAATGTGACCTGTCATATAACTGGTAGCATCCATTTATGCACCTAACTTGGCTATCAATGATAAATCAATGATAAAGTTGACCTACACAGGAAGAGCACTTTTTTGCATTTTGTTTGTGGGGGTTCCTTCCTTAGTAGCAGGCCAAGAGGGCATGGCTTGATCAGTAAGCCATAGCAATGCTGCCCTGCCTCACCGTGAGACTTTCTTGTGCTGTGACTGTGCCAATTACAGGTAACATAGCATCTTCTGGCCTCTTACTACTTTCAGACAAAACTTATTGTTGTTAACGGGGGTGGGGTGAGCCTTAAAGGCACACTGCAGCCTTCAGAACTCGGTGTGATATCATGCTATCTTTTCAAAGATTCGCCAGCCCCTGTTTTGCCCACAGCGGTGGTGTTTGCCTCCATTCAAACTGTGCAATTTGCGTGGGGGCCCCTGAGGTTACACTTAATATTACATAAACACATTCCTTAGTTAGGTGTAGCCATGATCTTTCGACTGTTCTTGCTAGCTACATGTGCACATGTGACGGGGCCCAGAAACAACAAACTCCTCCTGCTTGTATTGACCACATGGAGCTGAAGATGCTGAAAGCCACGTATTGCTCGCCAGTGTATATCCTCACAAGCCCCCACCACCCTGAAATCCATGGTCCTCACCATCCCCCCCCCCCAAATATTTTGAAGCTAGAAGACAGTGGCATAGAGTCCGGAGGCTCATTCTCATGCTCTACGAGACACCGGCGGTCATGAATAATTCACAGTGCCACGCACTGACAGAGAGGTTCAAAATACCCAGGTGTGTGTGCCAACTCCCCCCTCCCCCCCCAAACACACACACCGCCCTCCTGCCTCCAGGAAACGGGAACCAGTCACGCGTTGAGCTCTTTGCAGCATCAAGAAGTTGCAATGAGAAGGAGAGGCCGTCAGTGTGGGAGTTTGATGTTCACTGTTTCCCGAACATAGGGAGCCCTCTGTTTGTTAATAGAGCTTAGAGGGACTCCCCTGACTGAACATAGGGGTGAGACTGGAACACACAGACACACGGGTGCGTGTGCGATGTCGACAGCGGTTCAAAAGCGCAGTGCCCCCCCCCGCAGCTGTATAGGCCTGTCCCTTGGCATCCTTTTACGATTCGTCCCTTTCTACCTCGAGTCCCGAGCTTCAGTCCTGGACATTAGAAGCAAAGAAATAACTTGGAAAAACATGTCATCAAATGGCCAGTTTCATTTTTAAAGGCCGATTTTTCAGATTTAACAGCATCTTTCCTCCCAATTGTACCCTGATTAGCTAATTTTTTTTTTAGAAATCTATTTTTAAAAAAACATATATACATATTATTAATCAGTGTTGTTCATGTTTCAGGGGAAATTGCCCATGTAGAGGCATAGGTAGGGGGCATAATTCATGCAGAGGGGCCAACCTGATCGTTTAGCCAATAATATGGTTTGAGTGGGTGACTGACAAGGAAGGGGGCCAATCAGTTCATAGAGTAGATTCAGCTGGGGCCAATGCCCCTTTGGCCCAGCCCTTGGTCATTATACATATTATTACGGTGTGTTATGCCATGTGTGGTTTTCGCCCTGGCCGTGGAACAGTGGACCAGCTCTATACTCTCAGCAGTGTCATGGAGGGTACATGGGAGTTTGCCCAGTCTACATGTGCTTTGTGGACTTAGAGAAGGCATTCGACTATGTCCCTCGGGGTATCCTGTGGGGAGTGCTCTGGGAGTATGGGGTGCCGGGCCCCCTTATAAGGGCTGTTTGGTCCCTGTACGACCGGTGCCAGAGCTTGGTCCGCATTGTAAGTCGGACTCGTTTCCGGTGAGAGTGGGACTCCGTCAGGGCTGCCCTTTGTCGCCGATTCTGTTCATAACTTTTATGGACAGAATTTCTAGGCGCAGCCGGGGCGTTGAGGGTGTCCGGTTTGGTAGCCTCAGGATTGGGTCTCTGCTTTTTGCAGATGATGTGGTTCTGTTGGCTTCTTCAGA
>JAODKM010000059.1:1508731-1521375 GCA_026780845.1 Petrocephalus sullivani | reverse complement strand
TTGTTTGCGTTCTCGTGGGGTTGGTGTTGTTTTTGTTCATAAAGATGCTGAGGCTAATTGGAGTTACCAAGTTGCACATGTGTGAGTGTCTGGTGAGTGTGCCCTGTGATGGACTGGCCCCTTGTCCTTGGTTGTTCTTGGCTGCATGTCCATACTTTCCAGGTTAGGCTGTGGCCCCCCACAACCCAGGAGGATAAGCAGTTTCAGAAAATGGGTGGATATATAATTTGAAAACTTTTTTTTTATATTGATGGCAAAAAAAAATTATCGGTAAAAAAGCATCAAGACTTTGTCACTGGAGGTGGATATTTCAGTTCCAGAGAGTAAAAATCCAGACCAAGATTTTGTTTCAATCAACCAGTTGAATATTAAGAGTCACAGTCACAGAGTATGCAACTGGTTGGTTTAAACAAACTCTTGACCTGGATCTTTACTTTCTGGACCTGGTGCCTCTGATTGCCACTGTGTTCACAGTGTCCCAGTGTTTCCTGCGGAAGTCCAGGGTTAGTGGTTATGGAAGCTGGATGGATGGATGGATTGCTAAGTACAAATTAGAATGTATTAAAAATAAAATTCCCTTCTGGATGCCGAACCATTAACTAGGTAATAGAGGGATATTACTGGGGCTTGATCCTACAACCTACTGCACCACCTGATTATGCATAGGCCCAGGTTATAGACACTGTCCAGTCTGAGAAATCCCTACATGCTGGTTGTGGGGTCGCAACCTCTATGGTGTATAAACTCTGCATATTGTAAACGTTTCACGTTTTGCCATGAGGTCAGGTGGGCGGGGTCGGCACTAATTATCCTGCTGGATTTACAGTCGTACTCAACTGAGCTCATGAGTCACGTTCTGATGCCATGGAGACCAGTTCCAGAACTCCATTACCCACGAAGCCCACCCTGGTGATAATCTGGTCGCTACGACGATGCTGTAGATCTTAGTCCGACATGCCTTCGATTATACCTCTGGACTTTTACACAATTTATATTCATGTCTCTGCTCTATGAGCTTAACTCTGTACCCACCTGGAAGAAAAAAATCCCTAAATCCCCGACAAATGCATACAGATTTCATTGCTTTGACTGAACCGGTGTTTGAAACCAGGCCGTAGAGGGGGACCCAAAGAGAGGACTTGGCTGCATGCTCTTTAAAATGCCAGCCCCTTTGTCCGCATCTGATCCATCTCCTCGCACGTTCCGATTCCCAGAGAGCCACAGCTTCCTCTCAGAAGTGCAAATCCCGAGCGTTCCGGCGACGCCTGCTCACCTTCTTCCCACACACATTCCGAGGACATGGGGAACGTGCCACGATTCTGTCTTCACTCCCTTTTATAAACGCGACGTCCTGCTAAACAGCAGCACCCCCCCCCAACCCGTGTGATGGACAGAACATTTGAAAAAGTGCTTTTTATGTAAGTGCTGAGATTTTTTTTTTCTTGTCACGTAGGGTGATTATCTATGACTAAAGGACACGTCCAATTACAGCAAATCCCCCCTGAATACTGTGAATCTACTTGGGGGGGAGGCTTAATATTTTATGGGATTAACAGGAATGTGTGAATGCACCTCTGTTATGGTCCTGATAGAAACATAAATATATGTATGCATTTTTCTATGGCTTTGTTGCATTCATTAAAAATAAAAACATGCTATTTTTTTGAAGCTGTGACTAAGATAAATGTGTGAGATGGTGTGGTGCTGAAGGGTAGGGGGGTAGGGGGGGTTATCTCGGAATGAATGGGCAAACAGAACCAGGGTGACCAGTCCTGATTCAATCCACCAGTTCCGTGTTTGGTTAGAACTGCAAATGTTTGGTTTTATTTTTTTTCCTAACCCTGTTGAACCAGCGTCGACTGACACAAGCATCCCATTTCCTCACTCCATGAATGCCTCTCCGACATCCAGGCCTGAAGAAACCTTTTTCCCGCATCTTATTTTTCTCACTCACACCAAGTCCGATTCTAATCGTCTCCATCTCTCCCAATGTTCCTCTGATCCTGCTTGCCCATCCAGGCCGTTAGTGGACCTCGGGGTGTAAATAAATAAAAATCTTTTCTTTGTGGAGCACGTCGCTGGACGGCTACAGATGACGACAGGCGATCATTTTTTGGAGATCTTACTCAGCTAGCTGGCTACCGCTAAGCTAACTACCCACATTCCTGGCCTCGCCCTAGCAGGGAGCCTAAGGCTTGAGGTCTCATTACCCGACACAATAACAGACTGCCTGGCCTTTGCTGGTTCCTAGCAGCTGGATTTCCTCCTCCAGAGCCCTCTCATCCTCCATTACCCCCACCCCCACTGGTGTTACGAACTCCCAACATCTGTCCAAACCTCCTCTTATTTCTCCTATTAAAATAAAACGGATCAAACACTCACAAAGCCGAATCGCATCCTCCGAAATTAATTCATATGCTAACATGCTATTAGCATTAGCTTAAATTACTGTTTTATTTTTCCCACAATATATTAGCCAGCGTTTAATCATCATCATGGCTACTGTTCCCTGATACACTGATGTAGTAAATACAAAAATTCTTCCTTTCAAAGAATGTTTTTATTAAAATAGACATTTAAAAAAAACTGAAAAGCGGTAAATACTAAATAGGATAATGTTCATGACAGGCCACCAGTATGTTCCAGATTCTAAAAACAGCAGCTGTGTTTTTTATAATGACGAGGAGAAACTGGCTTCAGGATTTTTGCACAATCATGCTCTAACCCCAGCCTTGCATTTGCATGGGGCCCCCAAGGTTTGTGGCTGGGTGGTCAAGTTTTCCTGAAAGCTATTTATATTGTTATATCTGACAGGTGCCTATCTGTGTATAAACCTGTGCGCCCCTTTGTCAGCAGCTGTTACATGCATCGTTTAATATTTAATTAACATGGCTTGCAATCGATGCAGTTGTCCTGGGTATTCAGAATTATGGCATCATCTAATTTTTTTTCCCAGATAATGCAAACTGATTTTTTATCTCTTGCAAACAATATGTGGTAAACAGGTTCAGGAAAGGGGACTTTAGTGTCATAATGACATGTAAACACGATTAATTAAAAAGCACAAATGCATTTGGCTTCTGCACCTTTTCAGCAAAGCAGATCTTAATTATGCCCTAATTCTGCCCCTGCCTTAGCAATATTTAATTAGTGTGAAGTATAAACTTCACAGGAAGCCTCTCGAATTCATTCTTATGAAACACATCTTCACAATCCCATGATATGGGCCAATAATTGCACACCATTTAAAGATGGCGACTCACTTAAAAATGATTAATACCTAAAAAGTCAGACTTCAGATACTCTCAAGCCACCAATGAATACAGTCCTTTGTTTTTTAAGTAAAACCAGCAGCTTTTAAGCTAAAAACATCTCTAAAGTGCCGTGGAGGAATACAGCCACCGATATCCTCCAACTCCCCCACATTACCAGGCTAACAGGTTAATAGAATATGACACCACTTTCTCGCTACCAGGAAATAAGTAGGAAATAAGCCCGTCCCCCCCAACCTCTGTCCAAATTCTCAAACAAATAAGAAAACTAAAAAAAAAAAAAAAAAAACCATGGCAACTGTCATTTTCCTAGTGCCCACTGCATACAGGAAACACTTGTGACCCTGGATAACAATGCAGAAGGTGAGGAAATGCCATAATCCCAGAGACAGACCCAAGAGGCGTGTGTCTGGGTGCCTGATGTGGCCCTAGCAAGGCCATCCCTATAGAACGGAGGCTCGGGACTGATCCGGCTGTCGGGTGTGGGGGAACGGCAGTGTCCATGCAGGCCTGACCCCCCCACTGTAACCCCATTACCGAGCTGCATTTTGGGGATTCAGCTATGGAGCCTGGTGGCCGGGAGTGGAGCCAAGCTCCGTCAGAGAGCCAGATTTAGGACGCTGGTAAATCACGCCACAACAGCGGTAGGGGTGGTGTGACTCCACCCCCAAAATGCTGGACATGCAGGTCGCTGGCTCTGAGCCAGAAGCCCACAGATGTGTATGCTGTTAACCTCACTGGCCACGGGGAAACCCAGATCCTCACCAAAGTGGCCTCAGACACCCTGTCCGCAGATGGCGGCTCTCATTACAACCATCTATGTTTCACATAGGTTCACATTTTTTTTTACTTATTTAGTAGATGCTTTCATCCAAAGCTGAAAACGACAATCCCTGGAGCAATTAGGGTTTAAGGGCCTTGCTCTGGGTCCAAATGGTGAAATCTCTCTACTTGTTTGAACCCGCAACCTTTGCAACCGTGTCTTACCCTGCTCAGCAACAGGCTAAATGCTTGTAGTATGTGTATGTGCAGTATGAGGTCAATAATGGACTGCTATCCATGCTATGTACCCCTGCTTTGCTCTGGAACAAGCTCAGTCCCCCCCCCCCCCCAAGACACAGTCCAGGATGAGCAATTGGAAGATGAATACAATGCTTCATATCAGCATTTCCTAATCCGGTCCCCAGGGACCCATAGACAGTCCAGGTTTTTACTCCTTCCCAGCTCCTGGGTAGGGAGTAAAAATGTGGATTATCTGGCAGGAAGCTGGGAGGGAGGGAGCAAAAACGTAGGCTGTCTGGGGATCCCCTAAGACCGGGGGACACACTGCTTTCTATAGCTAAAATTATTAGGAAATGCTATTAAGAGCCTTGAGACTCCTTGCACCTAACAGCTTGCTGAGCCCACAGCCATTATCATAATAAACTGTTGATTCACCCAGAAACGATGCATAAAGCAAAATCAAGGAGGGGTGGTAGGAACTGTTCAGGAGCTAAACAAATAGACATGCCACAGAATGAGGGAAATTAGTGTTTTTTTTCCTGACGGAAAATCAACCGGAATCAAACAAGCACGACAAGTGGAACATCGCAGCCCCCAATTCAGGATGTATATTTTGACTCTTTAGTGGAATAAAAAACATATCAGTTCAGAGTATAGTGTTTTTAAATTTAGTTTGAAATTGTTATTCAGGTTTGAGCGATCGCTGTCCACGTGTCATTTTGCCCCGGAGAAATTGCATGCAGCGCATTTATCATATCAGTAAAATCCCTGCGATTAATATGCTGGTTGCTTCCAGCCCAGACATCCATGAAGGCCAGCATCAGGAGGTCTCATCTGCAATCCCTGCTTTGCATAGGCTTGACAAATGAAATGTATCTACTCAAATTCATTAACAAACAAGAACATTAAATTAATTCCAAACGATTGTGTGAATATTTGTTTTTTGGGGCAGGACATTGACAATCCACAAATCAGGCTCTATTCTAATAAATATTTCTTTCTACGTCAGACCTGAGTCTCAGGCACCTTTCTACCTTTTTTTATTCAAGAGATAAATCACATTTTCCTCCGCTGTCTGCGTCATCAGAGATGCCGCATAAGCAAGCGATGCCAGAAACCACACTGACGTACGACCTGAATGCTAACGCTTTAGCACAATGCTAACAGATGCCCAGACATACCTTAATTTGTCTGCTGATTGGTCACGTGTAGACCGTCTCAGATTAACACAGTGAGGCTGAAATCACACCTTACGCCAGTAATGATGGAATAACAGAGGAATGGAAGCAATTTCCTTTAAGAGGCACTGGTAATACAGTGTCTTGCTGTTTGGGTTTAACAACACGCTTTGATTGGTTGTGGCAAATGAGGAATGTTTACTTTATGAGAGGTATTCTTAGTGAATTGTAAATATTGGTGGACCTCTAAAAAGTTACTCACTAGATTTAAATGATCATATCCAGAATGGTCAATTCTGAATATGTGAATATATTTAACTGCCCCATCTTATATGCTCTCGGAATACAATGAAGATGTGACACATTTAAACCTGCAGCTCATGCCACAATGGGAGGCATTCACACCGTTGGTCGAAAATCACGAGACTCAAGATATAACTGGCAGTGGTACCAGTGGATCGGGGATCCAGCTGGGGCCAAATAAAGACAAGGCGGGGCCCCTGAAAAATTCTACTGAATGAGCACTATGTAAAATTTGAATTTTGGCTCTTTTCCCGGGTGAGATAAAATTTGCTGGGTGGGCTATCAATATAATTGCCCAGAGGGTGCCGGCGAGCATTCCATATACCCTGAAGTGGGGTGCCCCCTAGTGTCTTCCCCTTTCTCAACCCTCCCCTGGGCGGCCCTGGCCCGGCACTTACTATGGTGAAGTTCATGACCTTCAGGATCCAGATGGTCAATGCAAGGTTGACCAGGATGAGGATCATCAGGAGCAAGACGAAAAAGTAGAGGCATCGCTTCCGCCAGCCGTAGATGCCCACCTTGTACAAGCGCGGTTTCTCGGAGCTCTGCACGTCATTCCTGTGTGGACACTGCTCTTGGCTCATCTGGAACAGACGGGGAAACTGGGGCTGAGATCAGGCTACCAGGTTTTAGGTCGCTTGCAGATTAAGTTTTCCTCGAAGACCCCGTTCCGCTATTGTACTTCAGATGACAATGGGAAGAGTTAACAGAACATCGGGACACACCAGCGAGGCTGGGGAGAAGCCTTGTAGAGACAGAGCAATGTCGGACATGGAGATTTGACTGAGATCAAATTGATTCACCGTCTCATAAACTGCCCAGGATCCCCATTACCCACTCGCTGTCCCGTCGATGTCCTGATTGCCTCCATTAACGATGATTCTAATTGTCCGTTGAAAAATAGGGAAATGCATTGTACACTTCAGGCAACACAATAATGGCCCAATAACTCAAACACAAAATGCAATTTGCAGTCTATAGCGGCTTGAGTGGCTGCCTTCTGCCAGTGCGCTAAGTAGCATCCAATAGTCGGGCTCCGCGTTCGGCGTCAGTCGAAACTGAGACCACATAATTATGCAAAATGATATGTTTTTATCCGTGTAAATACTCAAAATAACAAATTGGGCGTGAAAACAGACACAGAAAAACATGTTCCGCGCTCGTGCGCTAATGAAGAGTCTCATGACAGCTGTACTTGTTATCAATGTGAAATAATTGGGGGATGACGTGTTCGTTTAGATGGTAGCGTCGTCAAACCTCCCGGGGCTGCCTGGCACTCGGAGCTCGCATCCTGGGAAGTACCCTCCTTTAGCAACATACCAGGTCGGCACCCTGGATAAGAGCTTATTTAAACAGCTTGGTCAAAACCACAAAACACAACATGCTCTCATGCATTTCACACCCAAAACACCTGCCAAAACCTCGTCTCTCCCAATGCATCACCTCGGATGAGACACGTCCTTCTGAAAGAAGGCGTTTATTAAAAGGGGGATTTTTGGCATAGCACCTGCACCAGTGGCAAAAATAAGTAGGTCAAAGCTCACCCTACCCCCGTCCCTGTCCCCTGAATTCTGTCCCTCAGGTTCCATGAAAACCGCGTGCCAGGAATCTATAAGCAGTCAATGGGGCAAACAATGTTGCAGCACACAGTCTCAGATAATGAAAGTGACTCCAGTGACAGTCTCTCTCTATAGAAACCAGAAGGATCAATATAAGGCCTGTAGGTCGCTTGCAGATGAAGTCTTCCTCGAAGACCCCGTCCCGCTATCATACATCACATAACAATGGGAGGAGCTAACAGACCATCGAAAGCGTACCACTCTATGTTTCCGGATAGAAATCTATCATGGGTCACCTTGGGCAAGACGGCAATGGGCAGGAACACCGGCACAAATATACAAAGTTCCGCCATGTTTCTAGCAATGTTCACCCGTCTTCCAGATTCTTCCATGTTTATGGGCCTCCGCCGAGTTATGTTTAGATAAATCAGGACTTGCAGGGGCAGACAAACAGGCGGATACCACACGGAGACTTGGAGGTGGTCCAAATGCATGACCTTTCTGTAGTGTGTTCAAGGATCCATCATAGAAGAATGCCACTCAGCCGATTGTACAAACCACTTCTATTCCTGACGCCGCGTAAGCACTGGCGAAGGTCTCTCGGACATAATAAAATTTGTTTTTCAGAATTTCCCCCCTATTTTGCTGCACCGAAATAAGATGTGAAAAGAAACCATCTTAGAAAATGACCCCTGTTACCACCGCCCCCCCAGCCTCCCAATTGACGTCCAGATCCGATTCTAGGTGGAGGAGCTGCGATAGAATAGTGATCAGGAACTCATGGGTGAATTTCAATTGGCTGTTCGGAAAGCCAAGGGAGGAGGGACCTGGCAAAGAGAAATTGAAGGCTGGATGTCTAATTGTTATGCTAAGTGAAAGTCAAGTAATATAATTTGATCAGCTCCACACCTGGAGGAAAAAATAGCTACCCTTGTTTAACAGCGACAGGCATCTGGGAGAAAAAGAGTAAAACGGAGTGAAAAGAACTTTAGTAACACTGCGTAAAGTTCGCTGTTATGCAATATTATGACGCCACTAATATTTCCTTCTTAATACTTGTATAATACTTCGGCATACTTTTAACGGAGATGCGTTAAGCTACTTAAGTTCCTGCGGCAACAGATATCAGCCACTGAGCGGGATATTTCGATTTTTCCAAGGGCCAGGGTGATTTGAAGATTTCACACCAAGCATGCTAGTTTGCATACTGAGCATCTGCTAAGTAACATCAGAAAGCTGAAGTTTCCTTTTTGGGTTACTCCTAGGTTAAGCTTGCATTCTTTCTTTCTTTCTTTCTTTCACTTTATTCTCCATACCTGCTTGTCCTATGCAGGATTGCAGGACTCCAAAGCCTTAGAGATGGATAGTTCAGGTCCAGAAAGTAAAAAGACCAAGATTTTGTTTCAGCAAAGTACTTCAGTGTAAAGAGTTACAGTCACAAAGTACTCAACTGGTCGGTTGAAGCAAAATTTTGGTCTGGATTATTACATTCTGGACCTGAACGATCCACCTCTCAAAGCCTCAGAAACAAGGCTCTTAACCACCTGAAATGCACCAGGAGGGCTGGATAAATGACTTGACCTTGCGTTCGGACCCCAAGCTTCACTCTCACCACTATATGTTTTTAAAAACTTCTGCACTTCTGCAAATGGAAAGTGAGGCATAATTTAATTCCCAAATTAAAATAGGTGTGTCACTCAGGTTACAAGGGACCAGATGAGCGAGACCCCGGCTCGGTATTTGGTGAAGGGTCAGAAGAGCATGCCTCACAACTATGCGCCCATCCCCTGGGAAACCGTGCTGATTTTATAGCTGGATTGTGTGCCCCCCAACTATATCTGCCTGCACATTCATTATTAAAGTTTCATGTTCACAGCATTGCAAGGCATCATTAACCTCCACTTGAAATCCGTTTCTCATGGGTGTTCTAATGAAACTATGACATAATGCTGAAAGAGGACATAACGTGGTTTTAAGTAGGAGAATCCTGATCAATTTTTAATTACGTACAAGATACTATAGCGGTAGGTGCTTTACAAAGAAGTATTAACATCCTCAGAGCAGCATTTTATGGCTAGATAATGGTATAAATGCTATTCTGCCATTTATTGAACTCCACTTACGAGCGGAATAAATGCGGATATAAATATTAGGAAGAAGAGGCTGCTTCGTCAAGGAGTCATGGATGTGGCTTCCAGTCCTGGCAGAAACATCTCATTTCGGGATATACAGCCAGGGCCTGTCCTACTCTGCCTAATCTTTATATGGAGTGCTGCTTGATAAAGCTGTTTTAGCATTTTTATGGCTTTGCCTTTCTCTGACTTTAGCGCTTTTTACGACCGCGCCAGAGCCCGCCCAGTAATGGGAATATCTTCAGCGCGCCCGTGCACCTATTCCCAGCCATTTCATTCCGCGACCTTTGACCTCTTCTCAGCACTTCCTGTCAGACCTAATTTGCCTATGGAAAGTGGCCAGAAAATTCTGGAAACTCCTCACACCGTAGGGCCTGCCGCTCATTTCGCAGCTGTACACGTTTCCTTTACTCAAATCTATGCTAAAAATGTAATTTAAAGAAAATGACCTAGATCTACATTTCTCTTTCGGTTTCTATAACATATCACTCAAGGTTCCTAAAGTTCCTAAGTAAAAAATCACACAGCACAAGATTGAGGCTTTAAATGCCCTCAGAGCTAGATCAAGGATTTCCACATATTAATTAATATTTACTTGTTTAACAAGTTGACTGAGTCACACAGTCTTCACCTCGTGTCTCCCAAACAGAGCCACTCAGGCATCAGGACAAAGGCACCAGAAGAGGTTTTGATATAGGAGGGTTTTTCAACCCCTGAGTGAGAGAGCCCTTTAATGTTAGCAAATCTGGGATCTGGGGTGGGGCGGGGTGCGGGGGGGGGGGGGGGGGGGGGCGGGGGGGGGGGGGGGGGCGCGTATGGTTGTGCGGGACAGGCAGTGTAGCTGGAGGAGTGAATCAAGAGGCAGGGGGATTTTGGCTAAAGGGCCTGATAAATCCTGATTTTCAGTGAGGTGGGTTGGCATGGGGTGGAGGTCCAGCACATTAAACAAAGTTTCTCTGCAAAAAAACAAGTTTTTCAGCAGGGACGGGTCAGACAGATACGCATCGGGTCCGGGATTTACACAGGTACAAAGCGAAACAAACAACTAAAGTCGTGATAAGAAATAGGAACCAGGAGAGAGAAATATTCACAGGCTTTGGGTCAGAGGGGTCACCTGAATCACAGCAGCAATAGTGAACCAAACTTTAAGACATCACCGTGTAAGTTCAGTAATTGGGTCTATGCAGGAATACCTGGAGACATGAAGAGTTGGGAGCAAGGTGGATTTGTTAGGAATTAGATTGGGATCCATTCGGTACGTCAGTCTTAACGTACCGTTTTAATAATACCTTTCCTTTAGCTACCAGGTCATGGAGATTGTTGGTGTCCTGTGACGTGATAATCCTTTGATTTATTAGGACTGCTTTGTTTACAGGGGTATTCAGATGCCAGTGTCTGGCTAGGCCTCCCTGCTGTCCTCTCCATTTAATTTACTCTTAGCTCTCTGGGTGTTTCACTTAATTATGACTCCATTAAACGTCATTATTGCACACGTGCAGACCGCCAGGATACCGGGGTGGGCCGGTTGGGTCATTCGAGTCCTCCGAAAGAATTTGCACTCACCAAAACAATTGGGTTGTTCCGCCGTTGCCACGGGGCCACTTTTTTCTTCCAAACCATCGCCTCGCCTTTTGGTTTCCTCTCATTTTGTTGCTGTGAGTGCGCAGTTTGTTATGATTATGTAACGAATAGGAAGTTATCGAGACAAAGTTTTTTTTGTGGCAAAAATGTGAATGCAGCATGAAAAGGTGCAGCCATATGCGCATGTAGTTATGGCTGTGTGGATTTACAGTGTTCAACCTATCCTGCCTTTTAAGCAGGGACATATACTGTACGGGGGCGGGGCCACAGGGGCACTGTTTGATTCAACACACACAATTGGCTCCTTATGGCCCCTCTTATGCCCCCACCTTAAAAAATCATAGAATTGCATCCTAGAAATTGAAATCCTAGAATTGCCCCTGCTTTTGAGCATCGCCCCAATTCTCTTGAACTGAATCTCCTGCTACTTCCATCATTACTCCTCACATGCAGAGCTCTCTGCCTCTTGTCCCCTTGAGGCCTTAAGCTAACACATAGTATTATCAGGGGAATGAGTGTTTGTCCACAGAGACATGCAAGCCTTGATTCATACTCTGCTAGGTATTAACCTTAAGCAGTGTGCGGTGCTCATCGCACAAGGATCCTTTGTTAGACGGGCAAACGATCCAATCCGACCCCCACTTGAACCTGATTGGCAGGCAGCAGTGGTGTTAACCACCACTCAAACCACATATTTGCATGCCCCGCCCCCTATAGTTTGGGCACCCCCTGTTGACCACAAGCCGCCACTACAATAAGGGGGCAGAACAAGAGGCTCTGAAGTGTCTTTTGAGTGTCACCCCAGAACCAACAAACCTGCCCCCTGTTTAAAATTTTCTGGCATTTCTTCTACCCCCCTGCCCCCCTCAAGGCATGCAAGGCATGAACACAGACATGCACATTTCACCGTGTCCCCCATGCTCCAAACTACGATCCCGCCAGCCACTTCTGCCTCAAACTACAAAGAAAATCTTGCTTTTGACCTAGTATTCCTGTATAGTCAACATTCTTCTGCTCCTGACAACCATAACCATTCAGAGATCCTGAAGCACCACCTTTGCAAGCACAGGCTACCACGAAACAGAAGTCTGAACGCTTGGAAATAGTCTAGCAAAAATGGGAACACTTTGCGTGTGAAGGTGCAGAAACAAGAGGTTCATCTACTACCCACCAAAAACCAGATGTCACGACAAACTTCTCCTCTGAATCATGGCATCTCACAGAAATCTCATGGCATCTCACAGATGCAATGGCATCTCACAGAAAGCTCACAGTAAACAAACAAAAGTGCACACTGATCTAGAAGGGCAAGCCCGCCCCAGGGCACCCGGAGGTCGTCTCCTCCCCCGCAGGAGGTCTGTACGGTGAAGCTTCTCCGCCAGCAACTCTTTTGGAGACACACACACGGCAAATACGTCACGGTCGCTTATTTATAGCAACGTGCATCCCGGAGGAGTGCAATAAGTGAAACCGAATGTGCGCGGAAATACCGGGGGGGGGGGGGGGGGGCCACCCGCCGGGGGGGGTTAGGGGGGGGGCACATCGAGGGGGGGGGGGCGCTCTGGTAATGGGTTAATGAAACACAGATATACGGGTAATTAACAAGTTATTTTCTCC
>JAODKM010000059.1:1483274-1503629 GCA_026780845.1 Petrocephalus sullivani | reverse complement strand
TGGGGGGGGGGGTGGGGGGGGGGTTGGGGATTTCAAAACACTTACAAGCAGAAATGACATTAAGAGCAGCCCATCCTGGGTGCAGCTACCACGTATTCCTGGCACATAACCTACACTTGTTATGCCGACTGTCTTCCGAAGTGGGAATCAGGGAGAAAATGCCAGGCAATATAAGCAAATCCAGCATGGAAAATAATGTATAATCCATTATATAATATTATTCAAGTTTCTTCATCCAGACTGTTTTCAGATGTGGTGTTCGGTAGCTAGCACGTTTACAAATCAAGCAGCTGCTTTAATCCAGAAAGCATGGGCAGAGTCCCTGGAGTAACTGGGGCCCAACAGTGACAACACTCTGCCGACTTTGGGGGTGTGAACCAGCAACCTTCTGATCACAGTCACCCAACCCACTCAGCCACACACCAGCCCAACACACTGAAACTACTCCACACTTATGGGAGAAAGGGTTTTAAGGTCACTGCCTGCTTTAAATGTGTAATCAGCCAGTCATTTTCAGTTCTACATCTCGCACTGAGGATAAAAGTGTTAAATATTTAATGCGGGCACATCAAATAAAAAAACGGCCGTGATGTGCTATACAGCCGTAGATTTGGTCTGGTCTGCTACCTTCACCCTGTTTTCTTTAGTGAGGGCTTAGTGCCAATTCGATGGTCCAATCCTTCAGTGCGGGCTGAAAAGGGTAAACCAAATGAAAAGAGGCTGTGTGAAGAGATAAATACTCAGAGAACCCTTAAGGATCTCCTAAGAAACCTAAAAGAAACCTTTACTTGATGATTCTGCATGAGAATATAGTTTTCACATACTCCATCATGCTCTCCTAGAGGTAGGAGTGAAGTTTGGGGTCTGAGCACAGGGTCAGCTCTCCATCCAGCACCCCCAGAGCATTTTTTAGAGGTTAGGCACCTTGCTGAAGGGTCCAGTGAAAATGCAGCTACTCTGCTGAGCATGGGATTGACACCAGCGACCTTCTGGTCACAAGGAGAATGGGCCTAACTGGCTACACACCAGAGGGGTTTCCTCCAGAAGGTCAGAAGGAGATGTCAAAAAAACCCAGGCTGCCGGCACAAACTGCGTATAGGACCCATCGCTACGCTCCCAAGAAAAGGTTATGAGTTAGTTTTAGTGAGCGTCAAAATGAGTAAAAACACTGTGCCGTCTCTCCTGGGAAGGTGACTGGAGGATCCAGAAAACAGCGAGCTTTATTTACAGCCCTGCTGACAGTGTAGTTTCCAGGTGAATATTCAACGCACACACTTTTCTTGTGTAGAATTGATATTTGTTATGGCTTATAACGTTACATGGTACAGCCGTTTCTGCTATAACGCGACAGATGTGCTCCCGTAAAAACCCAGCATTATGCATAATTGGGCAATAAAAATAACAGGACTTAAGGAAAAACAGGGTTGGGCCAGACCACTCTAAACCAAACCATTATGTTGAAAACCCTTCATAAGATCAAGCTTTTGAGCATTAAAGCTTTTCTTCTACACTGAGCACCTGACATTTCAGCGGCATGCTGAAATTTCCCCAGCATACTGAAATTTCATCAGTGTGCTGAAATTCCCTCAGTGCATAAAAATTTTCCTTGGTGTACTGAAATTTCCCAATGTGGTAAAATTTCCTGTGTGCTGAAATTTCCCCAGACCGGCATTGTGAGATTAATTACTGCTCCCTGGCTTCATCGGTGGTAGTTTCCTCTAGGTACTGCAGTTCACAGAAGTCCCTAGAAGGCCCAAAGTGTGTGAGTACCCATGTGTCCTGCAATGGCCTGGCATCCCATACAGAGTGTCCCTCACAATGTACCCTTCCTTTCAGTGGAAAGACTCCAGGCTCATCGAGACCGTGCATTGGACAGGTGGTTATGGGAAAATGGGTGGAAGGAATTGAATAAAATCTAGTTTTTGTTCACGGAAAAAGTGCTTCTCTCTATGATTTAATCCCTTATTCCAAAGATGCTTCAACAATATCAGACATGTTAAAATGCAAACTAGATTTAAAAAGAATTTCCTGGAAATATATTTAATCCTTTGATTAAAGCATTTCTGTGTGAGGTAATAGGACCTTACACATCCAATACAGCAGATCCATGCCAAGCTCTCACCATCCTTCTGCCTTCACTCTCACTGCCTAGTTACAGGAGTCCACCTTTGCTGGGCAAGAACACAGCAGACTTAAATTAAACATGGACCGGCAGTGCTTGTAAGTCTGTAAGTGACGCCGCACTGGCAGGTTCTCTGAGCTGGAAATCCTTGTATCAACAGATCAAACAGGAAAGCTCTTGTCATAGTTATGCCTCTTAGAGGGATTGGCTGCAGCCTTAGTGGAATCAAACAACGTGCCTGGCATCAGCTAGAGGAGGGGGCGTGGCCTTGATTCCTCCATCTTATTGGTAGACACGTGAGTGGGAGGTGTTGAAAATAACATCAAACATGCTACAATCCAATAGTGATCCAGTGCACGGGTGAGGGTGGTTCCTTGGAGAGAAAGCCTAAAGCCAAGCACATGTTCCTATTATCTGGTATAGCCTGCACCTGTAACCTGGCATAGTGTGCCAACATAGAAAGGTTAGCTTCATTAGCTGTTTCAGATAATGAAAGGCAAAATTATAACTACAGGTTAACAATGGCAGCCAATGGGTTGATATGTTTTTGACTATTTTTCCTTCTAAGTCATCATAGTCTTAACATATAAGCAAAATAGAACCCAGAAATAGGACTCATCTAGCAACATAAAAGCAAATAAATACATTTAAATAAATTTATCATGAAATACATTCATTCATAATCAATAAATTTTAAAAATGGCATTCGACCCGCAAATTTTAAAGCTGACACAAATCATTTTAAGCGAGCACATACCCGTATTTGATTCCATATTGAGCGATTCCTTATTAAATAACTGTAGGCTGTAGCTCTATAAAACCTGGTACGGGCTCGGTATAGTGTGATTTATGGCCGATAATAAGTCATAAAATTGACATTGGGACCCTGTTGTACAGTGTTTGCTAACGGCACTGCCATGAGTGACATGAACGGCGGGTGAAATTGAATTCAGATCAGTGCGATTAATTGGAGCGGAAATAATTCGACGGGCTCTCTCATTTCTGAGCGCGCCCAGGTAGGGCCAAGAGGGGGTCACGGATACATCTAAAGAGTCAGAAAAGTGGAAATAAAAAACTCTATATCCAATCTGTTCACTTCGTCATCTTATACGGTAGCAGGTAGATACGTTTAAGGTTTGTTTGGTAACACAAAGGCACGGGTCTTACAACAAAATGCCAAATTTGTGGATGTGCTTCTCGCCTAGTGCAGTGTTCCTAGTGTTTAGCTGTAATACAATCGTATAATTAAATGTTATGTAAGAGATGTACAGAAGGTGTTTTTGTTCATTACATTTCAATGTCTCATGAAATCAGATCATTAATAATTCAGAAAGTTAGTATGAGAGTGTCAATAATTTTGTTATATCTATAATATTTTGTTATATCTTTTGGTCTGCTGGCCTTAGAAAAGTGGGAAAAGGCGAGTCCGAGATAAGCTCATTGTTGGCAGGAATGTCGCCTCTCCGGGCATAACAATGCGAGGCCCGCTTGCGAAGTCACTATTCAGGACCGACTTGTCATCCCGTAATGCATTCAACAGCCGGCTCTGAAAGTTAGCGAAGGGCATCGACGGTCCCACACCATGGGCCACAAATCCATTAGCACAATGCTGTCCAGACTGCGGCCGGAGGCTGTTCATACAGTTACCAATTTCCATTACTGGCCACGCCAGACAATTGCAGTAAGTGTACTACTGAAAGATGAATGTAACACTTAGGGTCAAACTCTGGTTTTCAGATACTGATATATTATAACACTCTGACAGTGAGCATAATCTAATCCCATCCCCTCGCCACTAAACCTCTATTTTTCCAGAAATTCTTTAGCTTTCACACACGTCTATTTCTTCCAAAGATTATGCAAGAACAAGGTAGGAGTGAGGTGTGTATATGGGTTGGGGCGTTGCGTTGGAAGGTTGTTGGTTCATATCTCAGGGTTGGCATAGTGAGTCCCCCACTGCACCCTTAGGAAATTGCTCCAGGGACCATCTGACCATTCTATCTCAAAAACATACGTCACTTTGGATAAAAGCGTCTGCTAAATAAATCAAATATAAAAACATGCACGCAAACAACAAATCGATAAATAACATTTTGAAAAATCAATGACAGAATAAGTAATGATCTATAATCATGAATACAACGAGGGCCCGAGGAAGGGCCTTGTCTGACATTTAAATTAAAGTGACACTGCGACGGTAACGAACTGGCTAATGAACAGAGCAGTGTAATGAGAATGTTCTGAAATGAGAATAGAATGTGAGGGTTGCTGATGCTACACGGGACTGACAGGTATGTGATACCACCTCTGTCCCTGCTAGCTCCATACGCCACGTGGAGCTGATTACTGCACCGGTCACGCACCGCCTGTGAATGGACACTTGGACGGCGCCACCCCCCTCCATATCCCATATTTGTTCCTTTCTACTCTGCCGATCTCCTGAGCTCCCCCCCAGCCTCGGGACCGTTCATGCACGCCTGCCGCTCTCGCCTCCGCGCGGGACTTCAGCACGGATCGAGCACCCCGCTGGCACGGGGGCACCCGGCCCACAGGGTAATTAAATGCACAGCGTGGCGCTCTGTGGAAGCCGTTCAAACGTGCAGATATAGATATGAGCTCATGCTAATAACAGTAATGTGGAATCGGAGCGCGATGAACCCTCAATGGCCCCCACTGTAAATAAAACATTCCGAGCTGGCAGCCATCTTGGAGAGGCCCAGAACTTCTGAAACTGTCATGCCCTCCCTGTATTTCACAGTGTCAGCCAAACTGCTGATGGAATTTTCATGCCACAAGGGGTCACTGGCAAATGCTACTCCCCCTGCTGGTGCTTGAATGATCTGCAGGGGCAGTTACACATTGGCACAGTTGATGAGCTATACCATGTTACTAATACTCTGGGGGTGGTATGTTCCCATCTGTGGAAATCTTGAGACACTGTGGGGGCATGCAGCCTGCTTTGACTCCCAGAGACTGCCGGGTTATTGACAACGACAGACTGACAGCATGGATTGTGCATTTCAATGGCTTCGATTAAAACTAATGGGGACTCCTGCTGGCATTGGTGAAGTTTTAGGTAACAGGGCAACAAGCTTAAAACACAGTAAAATTTGTTAGGGAGGTATTTCATCATGAAAGAGTCACAGAAGTAACCGTTCAGATCAGAGTATTTATAGATAAACTACGACGAACATAAAAAAAAAAAAAGTCTAAAAGCATGATGTAACCATTGAAGGAATTTAATATAGGTTATTCATTTCAAGGGACAATTTGAAATGCCATATATCCTTAATGGCGTTTGATGGTTCACGCCTCTGATTACCGTACCGGATTCATCCAGGGCGGTAAAAATGGACTGAGATGATCGCTTTCGCTGGAGCAGATGTCGGTGAAGATTCAAGGTCGATTACTTTTCTGCAATCTTCCCTGGTGCCTGCAGGTTAACCGCGAGCTATATGGACCGTCCTTGAACTTCAAGTTAATTTACAAACAGTGACAATACTCCAGCATGTATATTTCAGCACCGCCGTGGACTCGAATGTCCCTGTTCACGAGCCGAAATAGTAATAAGCAGCGAAATCCATTATACTCTGGACTTTTTTTTCTAACTTTTCAGAGCTGTCTGGACTCTCCCGGTCTCCCGAAGAAACAGCCTCTATTATTTCTGCCCCTCCGTTGTTCCAAATTGATGTCAATTTGAGACTCTCGATATAGCTTACGGTTCTGACACAGGGGTCGATAACACGTTTCTGTACGGACGCTCTTATTTATTTTAACGGGAGGTAAGGCAGAGTTTTCTATAAGTGTTGCGAGTTGGCGGGGGGAACGACGTGTAATGGTTTGGAAAGGACTTTAAACCGTACAATCTTTTTCATGTTTTGCTGTCATGACAGACACAACATGGGTGGGGGGGGGGGTGATTGTTTCACAGCTGGATTCGAACCTGATGTCTGGGCTCTGTGTGGGCGGAGTTTGCACTCGCTGCAATTTCCTGTGTCCCCCGCTCTCTGACATACTTCCAGGATTATTGGATCAGTGGATGTTGCTATATTGCATCTGACACGATTTGTGCATTTTTGTGCGTATGAAATAATAGCTAGAGAAAATCGGGTGTTACTTGGGTCTATTTCTGGTGAAAATAGGGAAACATATTACATCCCGTTGCCTTATACACATCAGGAAAGGACAGTCACGTACCACATGCCCGTTTCAAATTAAAGGAAGTGAGCAGACAGCAGATGTTTTGACCTAGTATACCTTGAGGTTGCAAAGAAAACTTTTAGCAGAAAGAACGAAACTTCATCAGACTGTGTGACAGGTATGTGTGGGGTGAACAGAGCCCAGCCAGCTTTGGAGGTAACACCGAGCTGGTCCCCGTTTGGGGTTTGAGGACAGAAGTTTAGGCAGCAACCTCGAGCCGCTGAATTTCCCCAGAAACGCTAAACCTGCAATGGATGAAGCTAAGCTAATAGCAACATCATGCTAATACTGAGGATAGATGCTCTTGATAAACCTTCATTTGTTCATCCCCTGTACCCCTTGGCCTACACAGGGTCATTGGGGGTCTGGAGTCTGCGGGCCCAAAGCAGAGAACAACCCAGGAAGGGCTCCAACCCATCGCACACCTTCTTTGTTCATATAAATAGAGTTTAGCATGCTTACTTCACTGCAATGCTTTTGAAATTAAGTACCCAAGCTACATCGAGCAACCTTTAAAAAAAATAGCTTTCGGGAGTGATTTGGACAGATAGAGGTGGCTAACATTATTGTTGGAAAGTGAGCTTCGTGAAGGAGAGCGTTCAGACTATCGTTCAGGGCAGACCCCATTTCATCCATTACTCTGAGGCTCTGTGTCGGAATTAAACCGACAGCGAAGCAGTAATTGAAAATCCCTCCGTATCGGGAGGATATCATCATTTCAGTGACAGCAGCCACTGTAAGGGTAATGGCTAAGTCCCAGATCTCCAGTTCCCAAGCAGTTAAACACTGACCCTGCTTGTGTAGTAAGCGTGAAACCTCCCGACAGGAGAAGACGAGGCATGACCTGGTATGAAGGCAGGCTAGCTAGTTTATAAGTAAACACAAGGCATCCTTTGATACATTTCACTGCATTTTGTACCTGTATACTATGCATGTGACAAATAAAGAATCTTGAATCTAGGGCAGTGTTTCCCAACCCAGTCCACATTTATGCTCCCTCCCAAACAGTCCACATTTTTGCTCCCTCCCTGACAGTCCACAGACCGCCAGTAGGTTCCCAAAGCCCGGATTGGGAAACTGCAATAGAGATATTCCAGCTTGTAAATGCCGCTAAACTCAAAGACAGATGGCCTTTCACGTCTATCCTTTCCACTTCCGGCTTTGTTGTAGGTCTCGTTAAAAAAATGGACCATCAGTGGTAAAAAATTCTCTCGTCTCTCGTGACATTGGTTGAAAAGCTTTGGCTTTTGAGTCTGAGCCATTACCAGCTAGCTCACTGTGGCTGCTATGCTGTGAGTGTACTGGTGCAGAATGGCTGCCATTGTATCATCCAAGTAGGAGCTACAAAGTGGTGGTGGTCGAGGTGGCTCCCAGACCCTGCTGCTTCTGTGAAGTGCTTTGGGTGCCTTGAAAAGCCATATATAAATGTAACCTGTCACTGAATAATGAGAAACCTACTGTATGTGGAGTTCACAACGGATTACGCAGCCCTAAATTGTCTTCTGATCAAGGAGACCCGAGCAGGAAGCATTTTCAGACTTCAGAAGGTCATTCACTAGCACACTTGTCAGAGACTATTCAAAACATTCGGGACAAGGACACTCAGGCAGTGTCCCAAAAGTATAGCTAACCCAGTAGCGTCTTCAGGAATAAAGTGGCAGATGGTACCAGTTCCGCTGACAAACGACGAGCGATATTGCTAGTCGTAAGAGTCGTCAGGTGATGCGTACCCTCCTTTAACGGGTTCTCATTGAAGCATGTTTGGTGGCAGCCTTCCAAGTATATGACAGGAATGTAAATATACAAAGCGAATGGTGCGAGCTCGAGTGTAAGACTGACATGCAAATGAGGTGAGAACGTTAGAGGTATGGTGGACAGATATCACGCCTGCACCTCCTACTTCTCCTTGACGAAGAATGCCAAGCAGGGGCGTGTCCATCGTTCAGAATGTAGATGGGAAAGAGTGTGCCAGGTTGTACAACGGTGTGCTTTTCTTTAAGTAAATCTCCTGTGGCTTCATTATCTGAACCATCGCAAGCTGTGTGGCCACAACCCTCCAAGCGGCTGTGGTCCTGTCCTCATCCTTTCCTCCTCACTGCCGTGATCAGGTCTAGAGGTGATTCTAGAATTTTTTTAGGTGGGAGGCATAAGTAGGGTCATAATTCAAACTGGGTCAACCTTATAATTAGCCAATGAATTGTTGTGAATTCATGAGTCATAGGGGAGGGGCATGCTGTGGACCAATCAGCTTTCACTTGGGGCCAGTGGCCCTGCCCCTTTATCTGTTCCCTGGTCAAGACAAGAATATCCCAAGATTACTAAAGTCATGTGCTTGGAAGTGAAGCCCAGAACCGACTGGAAGCCCCTGAGATGCATCCTCTCTCGGAAGAGTGGTATGGTTTTGGGGGTGGGGCTTCTCAGAACCCGCCACCACCTCCGCTCAGATTCAACCGCGGCTCAGTGATTAACGGCTGCCCGGCCAGAGCTTCACCGTCTACTGTCGGTTCCATCTCTCTCCCCCTTAAATGAACCGTCAAAACTTCTGGCTAAGAGTGATGCGCTTTTAACGGCGGCGCTAAATTAAAGCCCGGCATGAATGTTCATGGTGGATTTGAATACGATCTTTCAGTTTGTGTTTTCAGTATTAATCAGGTTTCACTAGCACCATGGAGTGAATATCACTCATGGCTTGTGAATTACAAGATTAGGACAGAGTTACTATTTTGTAGGAATTAAGTTTCTTTCTAAACACTGTGAGGGTCCAGTGGGTAGCAAACAGCCTGAGACGTACAGGGTTGTGGGTTTGAGCCCTGGGTCGGGTTTCGTCCTGTAGTCCAAACGCATGCAGTTTAGGTGAATTGTTGTGTTAAAAATGTCATGCTTACTAATATCTTGTAAAATCGCACGTATACAGACCTTATAAACCATCAGAAAACAAACTTTACTCCACAAGTACCAGCAATTTTCCCCTATTGTAAATGCAGCAAAAAGATTAGTCCTCTTAAATGTCAGCCTCGCAATAAAAATGACATTGCCGAATCACTATCTAATAAATGCATACAGTAATAACAGTAGGACCCCCAAATCCAACATTTGTGTTTGTTCTCTGTTAGCAAGAGAGTGACTGACAGAATGGCAGGGACCCAAAGGCCGTTGAGGCCACGTTAGAACTGCAAACCAGGCGCTAGCGTTTTATGCTTCTCTGAACTGGCCCTGCCAGCATCCACTAACTGATGTTTCCATTTAAGCGCACATAAAAAAAAAAACAAATTCACCTGGAGAGAACTCAACAGGGACCATATGGACACATCGAGAAGCCATTAAAAGGGAGACCAGCCAGCAGGACTATCTATTTATTCTTTATTTATTCGTTGATTTAAATGTATAGTCTCGTCAAGACAATTAGCGGAGTCATTCGTGCGGCGTCTTTACCGGGTTTGTGATGTGTTTGCCCGGATACTTTTATTCATCGCAGTTTCTAGCATCACAGAAAGACCCGAGTTGTATACAAACGTGGCAGAAAATATCAGGTGACTATGCCCCGACTCAAGCTACGTGGGCAAGCATTTGGGCTGAGATGTCTTTTATCCTTTTTTTGTTTGAACGCGTAAACCAATCCCGTGCCCTGCCTCACACCCTGAGCTTCCCAGGGTAAGCTCTGGACCCATCGTAATCCGTGTGCAGCCTTACTGTGCAAGTGGCCACAGAGGATGGATGTATGAAATAAATCACAAATTGAATCACACACCATCTGACAGGTTCTGCTAGCAGTTAGCCATTGCTTGCTTTTAGTTATCACTACTGTAAAGAAAATGCTGTTGTGTAGAGTAACCTAGCACACATACTACACTTAAACAAAAAGGCAACACTTTCTAAGAGGCCCAAATTCATAAAGCCTAATAAATGTTCTTATAATTCATTGTAACTCATTCATGAAGTGCTCATAAACCTTCATAATGCATTATAATGGTCAGTATAAGAATTAAGGATGCTTTGTGCTGCATTATGGAAGGTGTTTACAGTGAATTATAGATGAGGGCTTCATAGAGCATTCATAATGTATAATACAAATGACTATAACGTGTTATGCCTTTTTATAAATAGTTCTAGCCGTGTTTATAATACTTTGTGAATGCATTATAATGCATTATGAAGGTATGTGTAATGACTGTTTGAAGTAAAGTCTTACCAACAAAATTTATTTAGTTAATAACGTATTGTCTTGTGGTGTTTCTCTTGAATAATTTCATTACAAATATTTGTTACTCCTATGACTGGCTTGCCAGGGGAAGTGGCCATCTGGTCAACCCTGGAGAGGCAGAGGATGGCCGACCCAAACAGGATGTCCCGGCCCGAGGAGCTATATAAAGAAAACCCGCTTCACAGTCCAGGCTTGTAACAGAAGCCGTCGTGCAGGTCCTGCTCCTGGGTTTGTGTGGCACAGTTGCCCTGGGTACTTATTCCTAGTTGTGAATTTTTGTTTTTACACATTCGTTTAATTTGTTGGAGGCCCTGCAGCTAGGTGGTCCTCCATTCAAGTACCGAACGAGTTTGTGTATTCGGAGTGAAACAGCCAGGAGTGGGCGAGGGAAACTCAACAAGCTGGAGAAAAAACAAAATAGCATGACTAGAGAACAACGTCTTCAACCAAGCAGCAGATCCCTAATCGCCATTCCCTCTGCTGGACATCTAAGAGAGGTGCGGAGATGCTTCCTACACAGGATCGCAAAGTGGGGGCTTTTGTTCTACAGAAAGCGCATGATGTGCAAACTCACATATCTGGGTTCTAGCCAAAGGGTGAGCAAAGACTTCTGAGATAAATCCAAGGCGTAGGACCTGACGGGATGGGGAGCTATGTACCCCTCCGCAATTGAATTTGCTCCCCCTCCCCCCACCCAATAAATTGACCTTGTATTTAAATGAGCAATATCAAGCTCTCTCCTACGCCCTTGGGGGTGGGCATTGACACCCTGACAGTCCTCATTCTGAGGGACCTCTGTGTCACCCTTCAACAGCTACAGTCCGGAAGGTTCTGTGAATTATGAAGGACAGCTGAGAAGGGACTGGGGGCGTAAAAAGATCAGATCTCTGAGTGCTGCGAAACCTAAAATAATTAATGAACGTTTTAAAATTGTGGCTGATAAAGAATGCATGGAGAACCATGAGCATTAGATGATATTTGATAAATTGCTCAGTGACATGGGACCTCTTTTTTTTTTTTTCTTTTACAAACACAGCATTTCTGGGTGACGCCAACAAGGAATGCAGCTTTGGACCAGATGTCTTTAGGTTTGAGACCCTGGGGGATGGGGGAGGGGGGGTGGTGCTGCTCGTTTTTGTTCATGGCTGTAAATAACTCACAATAGCTGCTTTAATGGAAGCATTAGTCTGTGTAAGGCATCAGTTCTGAGTCACTAATAAAACAATAGGCATTAAATGTTTATATGAGTAGGGATCAGTAGGATCAGCTCTTTCTCAGGGAAGCTAAAATGGACAGTTACTAGAGGTGTACTGCTTACATGGTCTATATTATGCATTAACATGTTATTTATTTAGCTGGCACTTTTATCCAGCATTGGGCATGAGATTGCTGGGTTAGTGCCTGAAGCAACTGGGGATTTAAGGCCTTACACAGGGGCCCAACAGAGAAATCACTCTACTGATTGTGGTATTTGAACTGCCCTTGCCCTTGACCCTCTGGCGGGACTCAAACCCACAACCTCTGAGTGACGTCACCCAGTCAAAGTCTAGAAGTCCAATGCACTGTCCATTGTGCAACAGAGCCCCGTAGTAGTGTAATTAAGTCAGTAGATTGGCCCCGGAACCGAAGTGTAATTACTATTTCATTATTCATTTGGTTTTCAAGAACAGCTTCTGTTGCCAAATTAGAGCTTTGTTAGTGGGATAGAGGCTTGCCTAACTGGTCTCAGGTCAGTCGCTATGCCGATAGTCAGAGGGCCAACGATAGAGAGATAGTTTTGTTTGTTCATCTCTCAGGTTGCCGCACCTCCTGCCTACTGATGTCTCCACACCTTGCCAAGGTTCTGGGATATCCGCGGGTGGAGAATCATTCCCAGAGAGACGCTATCAGGCCGAGGCGTCGTCCGTAAACCTTCGCTAAAATGCCGCATACGTGCTTCCCGCCTGAACCGACCCCTGGCAGCGCGTCGCAGGAGGGATCTGAAGATATCCGGTTATGTGGGTTGACGGCGAGCCTCCGGGCTAATTGCAGCGACCACCGCACTCCTCGAGGCCGCCGCCGCGGCTGGATACCCGGATTACCGCTGTCCGCCGAGCCCACTGCATGTGGGGTGAGCGGCCTTTACAAATCTCTGCTGATGTTTCATTTGCCCTTACTGTCGGGTGTGAAGTTACCTCTAAAGAACCCGAAGGATTTATTATAAAACATGGATAAAATATGAATAAAACATGACGTATGATTTCCCTTTACTTGCCAGTCAGTAAGTGTTTCCCAATGCACCCTGTAGACTATTATAATTACTAATTAAGCATTAGCATTCCGCATATAATGCACTACAAATGTGATCACAAAGGATTCTGGGTAAAACAGTAGCAGTACATCTAGGAATATGTGTCTGAAAGGGATACCTGGCAGTACTTAGGATGACACTTAAGGACATGACTCCTAAACTGAAGCATGCCAACCCATCTCTTAAGAGGGGTCTGATGTAGAAATGTGTGTTTTAAATGAGTATATTTAAAATATTTTGCCCTTTAAAGGGATAAAATTGCTGTTCCCTGTGAATAAATGTTTGACACGTACTGCTGGCTGCTATACTGATGTTGACAGTTCTGATTAACTACTGACAGATACTCAATATCACTGCCTTCATTTTATATACTGTAGAATTTTTGTAGGATACAGCCACGGTAAAAAAAAAAAAAAACAAACTGGGCTCCCATGTGAAAGAAGGATAACAGTTTCAAGGGTTTCTGGTTTGTTCGGGGCTTCACCTGGTTGTATACAGAGGCGGGGTCACAGAGGCACTGCCCTTAGCTGAAAGCTGATTGTTTATTGGAATGCTCCCTCCCTTGGTGATAATCAGTGGGGCCTGCTGATTCATTGGTTGGTGTGAAATATGGCAACACTTATGCTCCTCCCACCTAATAAAGTGCCACTGGTTTGACAAATTTTACTCACCGGACCATGTCTTAGAGAAGAGGCTGGGAGACATCTCCATGAGACCCAAATAAGCAGTATAAACGCAGATACCAGGGGTGTGTTGTTAACAATTAAGATGATGACCACCGATATCTTAACTCTGCTTGCTCAGTCGCAATAGCTTTTCTTGAACCTTGACGAGGCCAAACGGAGCAGCCGTCAAAAGCAAATGTGTTTACACAGATGGTGTTAAAAGATAGAGACCCTTTTCAAATGAATCAATCTTCAGAATCACACCGGAATCTAATAAAACTAATTTGTGCACCCAGATCTGTACGCTGTCCCCTGCCCATTCAGTTCTGTTTACGTCGCTAATCGGCAATGGGGGATCGCTTTCCTGTCGTACCAGAATGTTCCGGGAAAAAAAAACCCTAAAAAATAAAATCGAATCTGAAGCACTGGCACTATCAACAGTGTTTGTCAAGGATTAATAGCTTCTGGGCTGGTTTCACGTAAAGCTGCTCTCTGACATAAATTTCGCTAGTTAAGATGGCCGCTCTCGACCGCTGATGTGACGAGGCAGATATTATAGTGGCAAGGTAAACATTTTATGGGTCTGCATTTGACCCAGTGTGCCGTTACGAGACACTGAGGATGCGTGTGTTTACAGAGTTTTTTTCGAGGTTTAAGCTGTTATGAGACAGGTTATTTCAGAATGGGAGTAGCCCCCACCTAAGCTGTGTTTTGCCGGTTTTACCGATTCGCATTACTTTAAAAAGCGTCTGTGACACTCTAAGCTGGACCTGTATAATTCCCAAAGACAAATGTTTGACATGATGAGAAAATCTCATTTGCTGACACTTACTGACCAAAGGTACCGGGAGCTTCAAGCTTGACAGGCTAGTGTTCAGAAAATTTTACTTCTCTACGGAGGCTAAAAAATTGACAGTTGAAGCTTGTCCAAAATCTTGTCCAAACCTTTTCTGCATATTTTGAAATGGCCATCGCAAGGTCAACGCGGATGAACAGAATTACATTTATCAATAGAAAAGAACAAGTCAATGTAGTGTTTCTTCAAATTGTTTCTGTTAATATTGAATTTTAGTCTTTGTCCCGAAATTATAGCCCATCAACTAGAAATTAACTGCCACATGGAGCAATTATTTCAAACACACAAATCACAGGCATTCTTTAGCGCCTGGAATATCCAGTTTTAGCCCCTAAATGTCCAGTTTCTTCCTTGTGGACCTGGGCAGCCATGACCCTTTGGCCAAGTCAGGAAAGGTATTATGGGATTGCAGTACCACTACTACTGCCACTAGGGTTTATATGGCTGCAGATTTCAGATAACAATGCACACTGGGAAATAAGGTTTAAACTACAGAGGTGACATTTTACATTTTTTCAGCTCATCGAACAAATTTAAATGTGATGGGTCTTCCTTAAAAATAATAAATAAAAATATTCTCTCCTATATTTTGCCCATCTCTCAGCACGGAACGGTACATCTCCCACAATCCGCCATTGCCGGGTTCCGGCTTCTATTTTTCATTCCGGATGCTTTCAGAGTTGGGAGGAGGATTTTACCTTTCCTCCCTTGGGGAGTTATTTCAATTTAAAATCATTGATACTGATTACTCGGTGCTGTCATATTGATCTGTAAGATTTATTATAGGTGCTGTTCCTAACAGAAACCTCTTCTCTGCCATGAGAAATAATTTATGAAACATTTCCACCGTTGCGCTTTTTACAGTCTGGTCATAGCGCAGCCTTGCATTGGCTCATAACTCTGCCCGGGCTCGTTCCCTGACCTTCACGAAAGCTAGTGGAATACATATGGTAAAACACAGATGGCAGTCGCCTTGGAGACAGAATAATGATAGGCTGGGAGCCGACAAGCAACAGAGTGCTCCACCAGCAGAGGGCGCCGCGGCTAGGGTTCCGCTTCCGGGCTGAAAAACGATGGAAGGAATTTGTGTCTTACATTTTCCACCTGACAGGAACAGCGTCAGTGATTATCTGAGGAAATGTACATAATTATAAACGGATTAACATCTCAGCTGACAATCTGAAGTTTTAAGAAACGGAAGATACTTATAAAAATTGTTGTTTTGCCATATGCTTTTAATCAAAATCGTCACACCGAGCACCAGTTGCTGGTCTGGTTTAATTTAGATAACTAGTCACCAGGTACCGGGTACCTGACACGATGCTGGCAGTAGAGGTACAATACGGTATCACTTTTGGCTATTGGTTAGATATTTTAAGTTATTTGGAGGCAAATAGTTGTTTGGATTTGTTATGTTAACCTTTTGTCCCGCCCAGTATACCTGAGCACTTTTTAAAGAATTTCTTAGTTTTTTTTTTAACTCATCTCATTAACTTCCTTCACAAAGTAGCAGCCCCACATGGATGAGAGGTGGACACTGGGGATGGATTCTGTGGACTGCTTCTGTCTACAGCCCAGATTTTCCGTTGGTATTGCTTACATGAAGGGATGGTGTTATCTAATTGTATGGCTGCAATTCAGATTTTTTTTATTATTATTATTTCAAGGGTATGGTGCTTCACGGGAAGTGAAGTGGACTTTAATCGCTGTGCCACCTGCTGGGGACAATAGGCATGTACACACACACACAGTCTGCCTAGGTTTTTTGGCTGAAGGTGTGAGGTTTTTGGCCGAGGCACTGCCCGCTGGCACCCCGAGGAGCCTTTTTCCATTAACCGGATTACGATTTGTCCACAGACTGCGACAGACGGAGAGCATCGTTGAACCTTCCGCTCCGGCGCCTCCGATTCCTCGGCACGGGGACGCCGCGGTCACCCCGGCCCCCGCTGCTCTGGCAGCACCGGGGCTTTGTCGCTTCGCCGTCGCTCTTGTTGATTTTTTTCCCCGTAAATCCCAGAGGAGTTTCCGCATGGGGACTTCATGGAAGCGTCAGCAAACGCCAAAACAAAGGAACGCCGAACAAATGCTGTGTGACACTTTAATTCTCCGCCCCTATTACATCACCACTTTTCTGGTTTCCAGTGAGCTCATATTCAATTACAGGAAGCACAAGGCACAAGCTGGGAACACCTACTTTATTAACAGAGAATTCATCATGTGACTGCTATTATGTAACTAGCTCCACATACTGCCGTGTACAGAGAATCATATAAGAGAAAAGGGTATACAAATCATACGGTGCCGGTCAAAAGTTTGGACATGCCAGGCCGCCTACAAAGGAGCGTGATAGTGTCACGTCACATGACCTGACCACCTGGCTTACATGCAGTAGAAATGGTTTTGGAGGATTTGACCAGAGAGAGAAGGAAAAGTGGCCACTGAATGCTCAGGATACATGGGGTAAGTCCTTCAGAACAGCTGGAAAAGCATCCCAGGGGGCCACTTCATAGCACTAGCAGCCAGTCCCTGGGGGAATTGGGGTTTAGGGCCTTACTCAAGGACCCAATGGCGGCATCACTCTGCCGATCCAGGGATTTAAACCAGCAACCTTGTGAGTCCCAACCCACATAGCCACCCCCCCACCATCTAATTATTTTTGTTTGGACTCTTTTGTTTCATATATAGTCCCACATATTATATTATAGTTTTGATGTCTTTATTCTAAAATGTAGATGTGTCCATACTTTTGCGTGGTACTGTACACTCTGCCACTGCATGTCCCTCGCCTGCACTTTGTCGGGTCCCTATTGCTTTGATTCCCCATGATTAGAATTATTATTTGCTTCCTTGTTTGTTTAGTTTTCGCTCTGTGCCTCCCTCCTTTCACTTTTGATGCATCTATCCGCATTGGATAGACCAATCGTGCACATTAGCAACAAGGACATGAATGATCCTCCTGTTTGGGGGGGGGGGGGGCGGGTAATGGGGGCACGCTTATACATCATCGCAAAAGTCTTAGGCAGTCAAAGAAGATGCTTAGAGCTACTTGTCTAAGTAGTGAGGGTATATGTGCTAAGAATAAAACACAATTTAACATTAGAACACATAAAAAATAAGAGTGACACAATCAGGAATGTCCTCCGTTCTCCAAAAATGTACTGGTGACTAGCTTGGATGGCTCGATGAACGCTGCTCCGGTTCCCAAACCTCTCCTCAGGGGCACCTCAGCTGTTCTGTGTTTTTGTTTCATATCCAGCGCAATTAATTAATTGATTCAATTAATTTGTTAGAGAAGGTCGGGGAGGTATTGATTAGCTATACAAAGTGGCATACTGATCAAGTCAAAAAATACATGGGTATATTGGATGGTTGTTGTAGATACTGGGGTGACTTTAAGGATCTTGAAGTGGCAGATACTGACAGACATAATGTCATAGTTTTACACCAACATGGAGATCATTTGAGCATCATTTTCTTAGACTGCCTAAGACTTTTAGACAGTATTGTACACTCTAGGAAATTTAGAGACCTTGATTAACATAACCCTATGCTGAGCCACCATCCCACCCCAACTCATAATCATCCATCCATCTTCCTTACCCACCTGCACAAGGGTGTGGATTTGGGAAGCTGTATACATGAGGTAAGGAACAACCCAACACCATTCTCACACAAACACAGAGGTAACTCCAGTTCACCTTAGCATTGTTTAACTATTCGGGGAAACTGGACCCGTGGCAGAGACTTGAACTACAATCCAAGTGGGGTGAAGCAACAGGGCTAACCACTGCACCACTACTAAGTATAACTCGCAATTTAAAATAACTTCCCCAGTCCCCATCACTGAAAACAAACCCGAACAAAATACAGATGCATCACTCTTACAAATCATTGCAGCTGCAGGTTTCATTTTTATTACTGTAATCATGTGCCCAATTTAAATTATTGAACTCGGGAGTCTCTCCACGACGAGCTCTGGGGAACGGAGAAAACCGCCAGAGTTATTATGTAAGGATTTTCTAATTTTCTGCCTGGCAGCAGGTCCACTACAGATAGATCGATTGTAGGGAAATCATTCCAGCTCAGGCTCCGCGAAGAAGCATGCTAATCATAGAGTCATAACACATCGATGAAGCCTCGATTCGCCACGTGTGAGTCTTCACCTACTCCGAGGGGACCTCCCCGAAGCAGCCGCAGCAAACGACGCCGCTCGGCCGATTTTAAGCCCGGAAAGTTCTCGCGCCGCTCCTCTGTTTACCGAAACAGCAAGAAACGTGTTTACTCCCAGCCGGGCTGTGTACAGTTTATTTTCTCTTAATGTTAGCCGCCTCTAAAGTACAGGCGTTCTATTTTCTTGTAATTAGGCATGTCCCACAAATAAACAAGTGGTATTTTTAGACTTACGGAGTAGAAGTGTGTTACTATACGGATCTGCGGGAGATTATATTTTTGCACCCTTCCCCAGTGCAGAGAAAAAAATGTATTCGTACAAAAAGGCATGAATCCTTTGCCTCTGATCCTTGGGATTTGCCCTGGCTGGGAAAGATGTTAATATTTGCAGATAATTTTCAGGTAGAGATGCTCATGCTAAATTAAACCCCGCACCTTGGCAGGTAGGACAAAAAAGAGGCTGCCCGGGCAGAGTGACTTATTTTAATGCTGAAATAGGTCCAGATTTGCTACTTTTAGATAGCTGATTCAGTGCCAATGTCGGTATCTTACAAAAACTTTCCATCTCGGGTGATTTGAAAGTCCAAGGTTCCACCGGAATGTGGATGATGCAGTTTTCTGTAGGGGGGGTGGACCGGTAAAACCGTATTCAGGAAAAAATATTAGTGGTTGCCAGGTGATGTCAAATGAGGCAGTTTGGCATATAGTTGAGAGACCTTTATATTTAGTACAGGACTATATTTAGTACTTTTAAGTGCCTTACTGAGGGAACAACTTTAAATCTTTAATTATGATTAGGTAAATTTGTAAATAAAATGAATTTATATTGCACTCTTAAAACAAAAGGTTCCATATTGGACCTTTAAGGGTTCTATAGCTTGATACATGTATGGCACCCTCAAAAGTTTCTATATAGAACCATTTAATATATCCTCACGTGCATGAAATAGAACCTTTTTGAAGGCAATGGTTCTATTTCCTAGGGTTAGAACCCCTATGGTTCTATATAGCACTCCCAAGAACCCACGCAGGCTTATGAAGGCACTTCTTGCTGATCCATATTTTGTATGTTCAGTATCTCACACAGATTAGTAAATAAAAACAAAGATATATAAAACAATAACCAATTTATAAATGTCTGACGCCTCATAAATGTAAATCGTTTGTATATGCATCGTCCAATGAAGTCCGTTTATCAGCTAGTCAGCCTGTGTTTATGAAGAATCTGTATTTATTTTTCTGGGGAATCTGTTTTTATTATTTCGGGCAAGTTATTTTAGGAAGGAGGCTGTCACCTGCCGCGTCCGGATCGTTACTCCTCCCCAACAGTGCAGACGTTCGGTGACACACAGCATATCTCTGGGTGTGAGGGGCCAGGCCTGTCGCCTAGGACACGGCAACCCGCCACCGACAGATTTGTCATCGATGTCACGCAGTCCCGCCAGCGACACAGTGATGGATTGTGGGATGGGAGGGTGGAAGGGGGCATTGGGGTGGACGTGGCGGGCGACGCGGAAGAGACGGCGGGCACTGTGTGACCCGAGACGGCCGCCAGAGCTCTCACGCGCAGTGCGCGTTTAACCGGAACCCAAAGGGAGACTCCGGGGGCAGTGACGTAATATGTGCTCCTAAAGGCACATCAAAATGGTCAGACCCCCCCGACTGGGGTATTTCAGCTGTCAGAGAACCCCCCTCCTATCCTCTATGAGGGTGCAGTTGTCAGAGGGGGAAGGGGGGCAATGGTAAAAGGGGGGGATTGTCGGGGGGGGGGGGTTTTTTTTTTTATTATCCAATGTTTGTCGCCCCCCCCCACACACACACACACACACACACACACATCCTCAGGGGGGG
>JAODKM010000059.1:1461007-1478176 GCA_026780845.1 Petrocephalus sullivani | reverse complement strand
CACCTTTTCTAAGGCCGCAATGTCCTTTTTAAGATATGGTGACCAAACCTGCACACAATATTCTAGGTGAGGTCTCAAAGGTATTGAGTGATTGACAATATTGTTATTTAAATGTTAGGAGGTCTTTTATGAGGTGTAGCATGCCGGTGCAGTGGTTAGTACTGTTAGCTCGCGCTTCTGGGATCAGGATTCCATGTGTGTTTGCGTGTTCTCCCCGTGTCATCGTGGGGTTTTCTCTGCGTATTCTAGTATCCCCCACAGACCAAAACCCGTTTCGAAAATGTATGGTTGAAGGTCTTTTATGAGATCTCAACCGTGAAAAATACACAAGGCACCTAAATGTTCTTCAAACAGCCTTATTCAAAGCATTCATAATGTTTCTGGACTTTTCATCCAAAGCGTACAGCGATGATCTGATATTTCTTCTACCACTTCCAAAAGCGATTAAGGTAATTGGTGATAATCCTGCCTTCTATACAAACTCCACTTACCATCTTCAGCTCCCCACTTCACTCTTCAAAAAAAAAAAATGCTAATTCCAGTCATGTGACGTGGGAAATGTCACTGGGCTGACTTCTCACCAGACAGCAGACTGCTCTGACTGCAGACACTTATAATGCAAAGCCTTAAATGATATTTTTTCATTTGCTAAGTAGATACTGGGGAAGTAGTACAGTTTTATTCTTTCAAAGTACTTTGACTTTTAATTAAATGTCCGACACGGTCTTCTCAAAACAAGTCGTAAATTATTACTTCTGACAACCGAGAATGCTTAAACATATGCGATTTCTTGTGTAAAGTACCTTTGTTTTCTCTTTATACTTTAAGTCTTCTTGTGGTCAGAGTCCTGAATTAAGGAGAAGCATCCGGAATATGAGCTTTATCAGCTTCCCGGTGCAGATAGCCTCGAATGCGTGACTTTCCTCGCAAACTGCTCTGTAGGGTGGCAGCGGTGATTAATGATGGGATTCGGCCAGCCCGATTGATTGAAGGGATATATATCAAAGGAGCAGCACTGACCTTTCGAGGACCATACTTTCATGTTCTGACTAACGTATCGGACAGAGAACGGACACAAAATGCATAAAAGCCCCATCCAAAGGTGGCGTGCCGCCAGACTATACGGTCGTAGATAGAATGTTGTCATTGCCTTAGATTCGAGATTCAACATTGAAGATGTTTTATTGGCCATGTGCTATAAGAGCACTGGGATGCCAATTCATTCAGCCACTCCCTGTACAAGGAAAGCAAACAGGATAAATAGGCTCAACAAGTTAGGCAGCTGTGCCCCTGACCAGAAGTTCATGGGTTCAAATCTCAGTATCAGCAAAGTGATTTCCCTGTCAGGACCTTGAGTGAGGCACTTAACCCTCAAATGCTCCAGGGGCTGGCTGACCCTGCTTCCTAAGACATGTACGTCACTTTGAGGAAAGGCATTTGCTAAACAGGTCAAATAAGGATGTGAGTGTAACAGTGCAGGAAACCAACAAACACTTAAGAAGGGTTTTCCCTAGAGAGCTGCGATCTGCCTGAAGCCAAGAAAAGTTACTCTACAGGGATACTGCAATAAGGCCTCTATTATTCTAGTTTATTTCTAACAATGCTATCAGCATAGCTTCTTCTTGTGTTCGCTGCCCAAAAACATTGAAATACTTCATCCCTCGATCTTTGCTTATTGCATACCCGGAGCCCAATGCTCATAGTTGAGGGTAACTCAGATATCTTTCAGAGAATTGTTACACCGCATCTGAATATAATGTGGTCAACTTCCCCACATAGACAACCAGCAAGAGTCGGGCGTAAGATAAATGCGTAAGCGCACGGTCGCTGTTAGCGTTAGAACAAAGCCGTCAGATTCCAGAGGAACGCGGTAAACCCATGCGGATGTGGAGGGATTTCTCATTCGCAAGCGAACAACGCCCCCTCGGCGCTGTCTGCGACATGGGCTGCGAAATCCGCCCACCGCTGAAAGGATAGCATCAGCACGGGTTCGCGTGCACCAACAGCAGCAGAGACAGCGATAAAAACGTAAACAAAATATCTACACAGCACCCATTTGTCAGAAGCTTTGCTGGGGAGCACAGCTGAGGAATACGAAATGCTTTTAATATATTTACAGCTCAGTGCTTCTTTTTATCAGCTGTGTTTTTGGCTGAAAAACAGTGTGGTGAGCCTTCCTAAAGGAGAAAGTGTGGAGGATCTTGGTATTCTCTTAAGCTATCTTAAACTGTCATAAGCAGTTTACTGGAAAGGAGGGAGCATGGAGAGAGAAGTTTGATGACCCCTATGTTTCGGGAGTGTCGGTTTGGGGCCCAGTGGATAGCTGAGCCTCACAGGTCCTCAGATACTGATTCCGGTCAGACCTCTGATTGGTCTGTGATGAGTCTGTATGCTGCCTGCTGGTTTCCCTCCAAAAATACAAAGCCAAGATCCATGCGTAAACCAGGAATGGCGAAGCCCAGCAATGAACTTACAGCGACCCATACAGCTGGTATCCCCGACGATGTCTCTCCACAATCCTGGATCCATAAGTGCTTCTTGTACATCTCGAGTAGCACATCACAAAGATTTATCTTTGTTACTAAGCCTGTGTGGAGATTATTTTTTATCAGAAGAATATTACAGTTTTACCACCTTTTTTGAACTTATTTATTCCATGAGAGATGATTCTTGCTCAAACAATTCAGATGAAGCGATAGAGGGCAACACTAGTATGTTTTTCATGAAGCTACCAATTTCCTAGCAGTGGGACAAAGCTTTGTGTCCAAATGCAGCCACCCTGGCATGACTCCGGACACTGTGCTTGTTATCAGAAGGTCGTTAGTTCAAATCCCAAGTTTGACAGAGTGATTTCATCAGTGGGCTCTTGAGCACCTCCCTTAGCTGCTCCAGGAATTAGCTGTCCCTCCCACCAAAAAAAAAAATGTACGTCACTAAATAAATGAAACGTAAGTCTAGAACAATTTCTATAAAGAGTCTATGCAGTTAGTCATCTTCTGGCTTTCATTTAATCCGTAGGAAAAGAAACAAAGAAATTGTGCAGAGGCCATGATTAGCAAACATGCTACAGCCCTTTAATTGAATTGATAATCAGCTGGCAGACCCTCGGTTTCTAAAACTGGGTCAGCTGAGCGCTTCTCACACACGGAAAAAGCTGCATATCGGCATGACAGCCATTCAGTGCAGCTTCACAGAGCCACTTCATATTCTAATAGATGAAAGTCCTAATCCTCACAGCTAATCCTCACTCATTCACTGCGATTCATTATTTCTGCGATCACCAGTCAGCTGTGGCTAACAGTCCATGATGCACGACAGCGTGCCGCTGATTAGATGCTGAAATTATTGATCGGACGATCTTTGGCCGTGCTCACACACATAGCTCGCATATAGTCTGATTGTGTAAACAAAAATCTGCACAGGGTGATTTGTAGATTTTGTATACCTCAAAGGCTAAAACTCAGCTCCACGTGATGTTAACGTTAAATGTGACTGCATCTGGTAATTTGCACTAGAAAAAGACCAAAGGAAATGCAGGCGCCAATATTCTACTGTGACCATCTCATTACTATGGATCCTACAACCTGGCCCTCTGCACCATTAGCCCAGGCCTGACTTATAAAACATGTAGTGAGCGAGTACAGGAGGGTAAAAGTCACTTACAATTCCGCTTAAGCACCTTTTAATACTTCTGAATCTTTATTACAGCTAGAAACACAACCCTCATGCTATCCAAAGCAGCGTGTAGCCAAGAAAGCCAGATCAGCCAGGCCCTGGAACAACTGGAGGTTTACGGCCATACTCAAAGAGCCCAACAATGGAGTCACTCTGGCAATAACAGGATTTGAATTGACAACCTTCATATCACAGGAACACTGTCTAAATCTATTAAGCCACATACTGCCTCAAAAATGTCGCTAGAGACGCCACGAAGTAGGTGTCATGTTGGCGGTAGGAAGGGTACAGGAGCAAACAAAGGGGGTTTTATTAAACTCATCAAACAAATGAAAGGACCACAAGGGATCTAATTGAGGGGAGGATGAGGAAAGCAGGGAATAGGCAACGCCAGGGTACAACATCAGTGACAGATCACGAGAGCTATGTGCGGGAAGAGACAGGAGGGTCCGGCAGATATGGTGGGCAGGATATGACAGGAGGTGTCAATGTTGAAAGCCACTAGTGCAGGCAGCTTCACTGCACTGCAACCGACAGGTATGTGGAAAGTAGATGCACAATGATCTCAAAGAACATGCATACAGTGCTGTGAGAAAGAGTTTGCCCCCTTCTTGATATTTTATTTTTATGCATATTTGTCACACATGTTACAGATCATCAAACAAATTTTTATATTAAATAAAGATAACCAGAGTAAATAGAAAACGCACTTTTTAAATGATGATTTCATTTATCAAGTGAAAAAAGCTACCCAAACCTACCTGGGCCTATGGGAAAAAGCAATTCTCCCCTAAATCTTATAACTGGTTGTGCCACCCTTGGCAGCAAGAACTGCAATCAAGCATTTGCAATAACCGGCAGTGGGTCTTGTACATCGCTATGCAGGGATCTAGGCCCACTCTTCTTTGCAAAATTGTTTCAATTCTGCCACTTTGGAGGGTTTTCAGGCATGAATGGCCTGTTTAAGGTCATGCCAAAGCATCTCAATTGGATTTATGTCCGGACTTTGACTAGGCCAGTCCAAAACCTTCATTTTGTTTTTTTGAGCCATTCAGAGGTGGACTTGCTGGTTTGTTTTGGATCGTTGTTCTGCTGTGGAACTGCAGGGCACGAGCTGATGGCTGGACATTCTCCTTTATGATTTTTTGGTAGAGAGCAGAATTCATGGTTCCATCAATTTCAGCCAGTTGTCCAGATCCTGAGCCTGCAAAGCAGCCCCAGACCAGCACACTACCACCACCATGCTTGACTGTTGGTATGATGTTCTTTTTATGGAATGCTGTGTTAATTTTACACCAGAATATTTTCCCAGAAGTGTTGGGGATCATCAAGATGCTTTTTGCCAAATGTGAGCCGAGCCTTCATGTTCTTCTTGGTCAGCAGTGATTTTCGCCTTGGAACTCTGCCATGGATGCCATTTTTGCCCAGTCTCTTTCTTATTGTTGAATCATGAACAAACACCGTAACTGAGGCAAGTCTGGTCTGCAGTTCTTTAGATCTTATTCTGGGGTCTTCCTCCTGGATGAGTTGTCTGTGTGCTCTTGGAGTGATCTTGGTAGGCCGGCCCCTGCTGGAGTCCCAAAGCTTTATAAATGGCTTTGTAACCCTTTCCAGACTGATAGATGTCAATGAGTTTGTTTCTCATCTGTTCTTGAGTTTATTTAAATTGTGGCATGATGTGTTGCTCTTTGAGATCCTTCAGCCTACTTCACTTTGCCAGACAGGTTCTGTTTCAGTGATTTCCTGATTGACCAGGTCTGGCGCCTGGTTGTGGCTGGTGAAATTGAACTCAGCTTTACAATAAATGTGGTTGATCATAGTTAATTCAAGATAACTTTTTCACATAGGGGCAGGTAGATTTGGATAGCTTTGGATAGCTTTTTTCTGTTAATAAATGAAATCATAATTTAAAAACTGCATTTTATATTAATATTTGTCCAATATTAAAATTTGTTTGATCACCAGAAACCAGAAGTGTAACAAACATGCATAAAAATAAAAAATCAGGAAGGGGCAAATTCTTTTTCACAGCACTGTATGTCTATATTTTGCCACCCATCAACCAATCTATCTGTCCATCCATCCATCCATCCATATTGCTGATCCAGTATGGATTTGTGAGGCTGGAGCCCGCCTCAAGGTACAAAGCACCAAACACCCTGGACAGGCCCCCAGTCCTGTGCACTCAACCTCACAGCCTTCCGGTGGATGACACGTTCACTCAACAGTAAACGCTTCCAATGGCATGAGAATCAGTCTCATCCAAACGCCGGGCTGTTTGTGACAGTGAAGTTATTCACCCCGGCCCGTCATCTTAATAGATTTAATATTTCCATCTCACCATGGAGAAGGGGAAATTAAATTTCAGCCAATGACAGTAAAGAATGGCTCCAGCATAATAAACAATAACTGTGCAAAAAGCAGCCGAAATAAACAGATAGATCAGTAAATCGATGGATAGAGAATATGCCAGCATTTTGTTACTTTAATTCTCTTCTGTTCTTGGGACTACAGTTGAAGTTGAGGACCATCCAATCAACACACGTCTGTAATTGTATTTCTGCAAAGCTTGTGCGATACTGGCTATTTCTTAAGAAATTGGAATTGAGCTCAAGAAATAAGCAGAGCTGAGGTGAAACTAGCCTACTCTCCAGGATAATATCAAGGAGACAATTTGAGTGTTTAAGAACTTCTCTCAAGAGCTGGCCATTACTTTGCTGATGATGTATTTTATCTTGTGATATTTTGATAAGGCGTTCTCATAACGAGCAGAGATGAATCCATCCATCGAGAAGCAAGAATGAGCCAACATACATTATTGTATTTCGTTCCTGTTTTGTTCGTGGTGATGCGTTTTCACAACAAGTTCCAAAGTTATTGACTCAATTTATAATCTTAATTTCAGATGCCAATAGCTCATTACTTTACCGCGACGAAATGATGGTGATCAGATCCAAATAAATGGCTTTTGTTTGTTGCCATGGTAGCCCCTTAAAATATGTGCCCACCTTTTGAACCGAAGCTGCCTTTTCACTGCAGCGAGGCTCCACAATGGGAATTACTCCACATATCGATTACACTCTCGTTTCGTTAATTGCCACGTTGATGAGAACCCCATTATTATGCTACCATTACAAGCTGGCATCCTTGTGACTCTTCTGGATGACTCTTCACAAAAGAACGTGAGGCGGATTTGATTAAAAGAAAAAAGAAACAGCTAAAAATGGAATAAAAGTATTTAAAATCCTCTCTGGGTGGTAATTTGGTACTGGTGTTTGTATGTTCTTCCCAGAAGTGTTGGCTTCCTCAGATGCTCCAAAGATAAATAATAATAATAATTGATACTTTATTGATCCCCGTGGGGAAATTCTCTTCTTGCTCTCCATGAGAGATCTGCAGTTACATTATGGTACCTGTGATGTGTGTATCATCCACGATGGACTGGCATCCACCGTGTGCCCAAACCCCTGTCTTCTGCCCTATGTGTCCTGGGATGGATTCCAGCTTTCCAGAACAGTGCACTTGTAGCTCAACAAATAGGGCATTGTGCTAACAGTGTGAAGGCTGTGGGCCCAAATCCCAGGGAGTGCACATAAATCGTAACCCTTTCCTCTACTGTACTGTAAGTCACTTTGGCTAAAAGTGTTACTTAAGCACTCCCCACATTCATTTTTTTATGTAGGATGAGCAATTGAAAGACGAGGAGAAATCTGGGGTGGTGTGTAGCTTGATGGGTTTAAGCTTCTGTGGCTGTGCTCAGCAGGGCTCTCGTTTGAGTTCTGGCCTTGGCAGAATAGTGACGTGACCTTGAGCTCCGGCTCCTGGGGGCATAGTAGGCTGGCAGACCCGTGTGAAGAACAAGATGGGGTAGGCAAAAAAAGAATTTCCCCACGGGGATTGATAAAATATGTCTATTCTATTCATTTAAAACAGAATCATGTAACTTTCTTGTCCAGAAACTTCTGTATTGAGCATGTCTAGCATTTTGCAAAAAATCACCTCAAAAGTACTTCATCAGTGAAATGAACGAAGCTTAATTCTGTTGTCACATCTCACTACAACAAAGGTTCTTCCACCGTTAGGCCTTAGAGCAAACAATGTTGAAAAAAAAATAGCTGATCACAATCACTGCTTACTGCTGTGTGTAACAAGGCTGCAAACAAGCCTCTAGATCTTTCCAGTCAGCGCACATATCTGTCCGCGTGATGTAAAACGGGGCTTATCTCCTCCATCATGATCTTTTAGTGGTAGAGGCCAAGCACAAGTCGTAGCTAACAACCTAGGACGGCTTTTTCAATTTGATCGTGGGGTCCATTGGGGAAGGAACAAGGCAGGATGAGGGACAAGATGGGATGAGGAACGAGGTGGGATGAGGGACAACGCGGGATGAGGAACAGGGTGGGATGAGGAACAAGGCGGGATGGGAAATGAGGCATAATGAGGAACGAGGCAGGATGGGGAATGAGGAAAGGGGTGGTATGGGGACTGAGGCGGAATGAGGAACGAGGTGGGATGGGGAATGAGGTGGGATGAGGAATGAGGCAGGATGGGGAATGAGGCAGGATGGGGAAAGAGGCGGGATGATGAATGAGGCAGGATGAGGAATAAGGCGGGTTGGGGAATGAGGTGGGATGAGGAATGAGGAGGGATGGCGAATGAGGCGGGGTGAGAATTAAAGTGGGATGAAGAACGAGGCGGGAGGGGGGAATGAAGTGGGATGAGGAACGAGGAGGGATGGGGAATGAGGTGGGATGAGGAACAAGGTGGGATATACGTGGGACATGATGCCAGTCCAATGGCTGGGTCGGTGCCGCCGGTAGGACCAAGTGATCACAGAAGGCACATGTTGGGTCCTAGCAGGTGACCATGGACCTGACATCGGGCTACGGACTTCAAGAAGGCAATGGGTTTATGTCAGAAACAACTAACACTGGATGGATAATGGAGTTCATCACCTAGCTTCCCCGAGGTGTCTTTAAAACTTAAAAAAGTCCTTCAGATATTCCATCTTTAAGGTACGGCGTGCAGTTGGCCATCGCCTCTGGCCACAAACGTCACCAGGCGGCCTCCACCAGACAAGCAGTGCACCCCCAGGACAGCTGGTCGAGACTGAAAACGCTCACGTGTTCAGTTCTGTGATTTACGCGACACTTTAGATACTGTAATATGTATATTTACTTATCTGTTACGCAGAGACGAAGCCGCAAACGGCCCCCGCGGCTCGTTATATGCGGCTGGCGGTTATATTTCACGGCCCAGGATAACAGCCGACGCTCCTCATAAAATGTAGGGATAATATCTGCGCCTCCTTTATGAAATGGTCGCATCTCCCGAAAATAGCCATCATGGGAATAAATTACTTAGCGTGACGTAGCCTTAAAAAATTCGACCCCCTCCCCCAAGCGTGTGCATTTATGTGTTATGTGGGGGTCTGTACTATGCTGGCTCGTGGCCCAAGTGAACTCCATCGCCCCCCCCCTTCTCCACTGTGGCCGGGCAGGCAAGAACAGCTGCACAGTCCTGAAAGCCCCCCCCGAGTGCTGTGGTGTGGGAGGGAGTAGGGTGGGGCAGAGAAGGGGAGAGTGAGGTGGGGGGGGGCAGAATGCCTCAATGGCATCCATACTGAACCAGATCTCTCTCTCTCTCTCACACACGCACACACACACACACACACACACACACACAGACTCGTATACCTATCTAAATGGGGACCTTCCATTCATTTCTATGGGACAAACCCTAATCCCAATCACGATACCCCCTATCCAGCCCTATTCTTAACCATAAGTAACCAACCCAAATCCAAGACTTTTGGCATTTCTACTTCTTTGATTGCATTCGCAGACTTTTAAAAATTGAGGCTATGCAAATTGGGACCCGAGAAAATGTCCCCAAATGTGATTAATGCATTTGACAGTAACTTAAAAATATATATTTACAGCACACATTTATACCTCAGTGAATAAAAATGCACATTTAAAAATGAAGTGTGCCTGTGAGTGGAAGGTTGCTGGTTCAAACGCTGTTATTTAGCGGGGTGACTTCAGCACTAGGCCCCTGGGCAAGGCCCTTAGCCCCGAAATTGCTCTCAGGATTGGCTGACACTACTTTTCAAAATGTACATCGATTAATGAATGTAAAACAACACAGAGAAATGTGAAAGGAGGAATTGGTTACGCTAAACGCACGCTCATTTTGTTACATTATATTAAGACTTCATAGATGTGAGGTTCAGTATTTAAACAGCAAGCGGGGTTGTGCAGCTGGCCGTGTTTGCAAACAGCGGATGGCAGCCTTGGGCCCCAGTGACCCCTCTCTGCTGACGTTGTTAAATATCACAGATGGTGCCTCTTAAGCGGGGGTCACACGGTAATTACGGGAAAAATGTCTCTGTTTTTTTTCCAGTGTGCTCAGGTTACCCCCTAGAGGGCCCCCGTGTGATGACGGGGTGCTGTCCCTTTAATAGTCCACCTGCCCACCTGCCCGACCCGATCTGGAGGGGCGAGAGGGGGGGAGGGGGCACGTGTTCTCCACTGGGGCCATGCATGAAGGACAGGAGTTCTCTGAAAGTCAAAGAATCGATGGTTTCCGAGACTCAGCGCATTAGCCCGCTGAGCTGTACCTGAGGGTGTCGTGGGGGGGGGGGTTTAATGTCTGCATTGGGTGGGGGTGGGAGCACTCAGTTCACGGAGAGTCCTTCTTTTGAACTTTCAAGGGTACAGAGAGAGAATGGGCAAACACGGCCAGGAGAGATGCCCGTTGAGATTCCCACTAAAATGCCCGCTAAGATAGCCTGGAGGTAGGGGCCGGATTGCTGTTCTTGGGACCCCACTACAAAATTCCGGGCCCCTACTGCAATGGCTGTTTGAGGCCAACAGGGAGCCCCCAAACTGCGGTAAATACCGTCGCTATCTAGAGGAGACATTTGACTGTGCTTAGTCTAATTTTTTTTGCTACCTGAGCCTCGGAAAATGATCTTCTCCAAGCAGTCACACATGAAAGGCCCAGGAGGCGAACGCCATGTATTAATCAGGAATTGGCCGCCTCGCGTCTGTGATGTCACTGCAGACGTGCTTCATTGGTCCCCTAATAAAACCGTAATCACTGTCCTTCTGTTAAAATCCCCACGCTTTACACTGGGATTTATAACAGAAACGTGAGCATAAAAATACAAGAGATTTGCCAAACATAGTTATTTTGCAGCACATACCTCTGACGGTTTTGGCAAAACAGTTAAGTTAAAGTTCCACGCCAGGGACTCAAACCATTATAGGAAAATAATATTCTTATGTTCTTAGGCTGCCGACACCCATGTGGCATCTCTGGACCAATACAAAGACAGTATTTAGCAACGTCATGGTATAATAAGAGCTAAGGGATGGTCTAAAGTAGGAAGTCAGAAATGTCCAAAAGGAAGCCATGCGCCACGTGAATGAGCCACGCGTACATTGTGAGAGCCGGGAGAATCGGCATGGCCTGACACAGCAACATGGCTGACATAAGGGGCCGCGCTGCCATTTTTAATTTCCTGTCTGTTTACGATTCATTTCCTGCTTGTTTTGGTCGTCCTTAGCAAGCTGCCACCACTGCTGCGTTGCAATTAATATCCAGCTGTCGGCTCCGTGGCCCCCTCCCCCATTACTCTGGCTGAAGTCAGGGTGTATGACTTTACATGTGACTTCAAAAAGAAGTGGATTTTCTTGAGTAAAAGCACCATCCCCCCCCCCCCCTCCACCACCAGAAACAGCATGATCGCGACCCCTACCAGGATGGCTGGTGTTCCCATGACAACCCAAAACCTGACTGAAATGCTTCAGGGCCAACAGGGGGTGTGAGGGTAAGGCAGTATCAAAAGTCCTGGCTAGATGTGGAGACCAGTGGGGGGGGGCTGGGGCTCCGAACCAAACCGTGTGGCGGGTTTTTGCCCTTCGGCTACGCTCTGGCCACCATGCCACTCCTCACCTGCGGGTGTCATCGCACTTCCGCGGCTCGGAATATTTCATTGTGCAAAGAAAGGCACCAAGCGAACGCAGCAGATGCTGCCGAAAGTGTAGTGGCCCCGTCTCCCTCGTCTGCACCCCGCCGAGCGCTCGGTCTACCGGATTTCCACACGTCGTAGGGTGCTCGCGCCTGATTGGATAATTACAGAGCAAGGAGACATAACGAGGTTCCCAACAACGTGAAAACGTCAGGAGAAATGGCAAACCCGCTCCTGAATGGTGTCACCGTTGGGAGGGATGAAAGCACAAGGAAATAAAAATGTAAGAAAACTAAATCTGGTGGATATTTATTGCCATAGCTGTCAAAAATGAGGGAAAAAAAAACAAACGTGGTCACATGGGCATAGCGATTCGCCGTCGTGTGCGCCGCACCGCCTGCCTGACAGCTTGCCAAGCGGCTGTGACAGCTGTCATAACCGCTGTGACCTGTTGCGACTCGGCTGCGTGACACGCTCGTGGTGACGCCGTGGGACCCGGGCATGGCGCTGCAGCTTCCTTTTCCCCCATTTCCTGGATGGGGAGCTGCAATGGATCTCCCCTTGCTGAATGTGCACAGGTGGTTCTAGGAGTTAAGAAGGCCCATTAGAGGGGATGTAATTCATAAAGAGGGTCCATTTTGAAAAGTTGGGTGACACAGCCAATGATATGCGCTGATTGACAGGGGTGGGGACCAATCAGCTTTTAGCCCCCCCGTATTCACCCCTGGCATTGTGGTATAAGGAGTCAGTGTGAGATGCTGCTCTAATCCTGCTATCTAAGACTCCTTCATGGTTTGAGAAAAACTGCCTTTGGAGGGTTTATGAGAGTGTTAGACTGTCACTGAAGCAGGATCTAGAGAGAAGCATAGGGGCGACCATCTCCAACACCCCCCTCCACCTCATTTTACATCACCATGTGACCATCACAGAGGGAGCCAGTTTCCAGACGCACTGGCTTTCGGTCTCACTTATCACTCAATTAAGCAGCGTTGATAGGGCTCTTGGCTGAGTGAGTTGTCCGATTTTATTTGCATTACACCGAACATATGGTCGAGCATGAGACGTAAAGATGACTACAGCTGTCCGTTTTCCATAGATCAGCTGGAGGAGGACAGCAGGGAGCCTGGAGCCTAACTCGGGGTGGCCTGGAAGAGCATGATGCTGGCCTTTTTGGACTGTGCAAGGAATTCACAAGGAATTCACCCAGAGCCACAGATGATCGGTGATTAGTATACAGTAAGCTAATCCCAGGACAAGTTTGTTTAGGATTTCAGACAGATTTTCACAAGAAGCAGATAAATATTTATATTATATAATATTTTAAAATATAAAGTATTTAAAAGAAACACAATTGTGGCATTTTTAAAACAATTTCACACATACCTCCAAATCTGCTCAAACAAGCCTGAAGAGGAGTCCACCTAATATATTTGGTTTTACTTAAACTGTGTGAATTAATTCGGCCGACAGCCAATCAAGGATAATTAATTAAAAGCTCTGGCGGAACTAAAAGCTGCCCGGGCTCCCGAGGCCGGGAATCGCCCGTCCTGGAATTAGGACATGATAATAGTTTGCCCTTCATTAAGATTCTTTATCCCGGTTCTCTGGATGTCACTGGGTTTTTATTACTGGGAACCAACGACTGAATACCATACTAGTGATTTATAACATTCTGACAGCAAAAAGGCTGTATGACTACAACAATGAATGTCAATCAGAAAATGAAAAAAAAAACAGTGTTCCAAATCTACGGAAGTGTTTTTGAAAAATTACAGACCATAAAAATGCAGGAACACATAGCGTTTGCTTTACAACAGGTCAGTTCTCTCCGGTCCGACAGTAGACACACTTGAGGCAGGTCCAGTCCTTCGAGCTCTGCCACCTAACCGGCGAGTTCTCCTGAAAGCTCACCTTTCTAAGGGAAATTCTGGAGCATGTGACTGGCTTCCTGCTTAGCCGCCCCAAGTCGCTCCCCTCCTCGAGTTATCGGCTCATTCCCACAACCACTGTGGATCGATGGCCGATTCCAGCCTCAGAAAGAGGTGCTCGGCATGTCTCCCCCCGTACCCCCACCCGCTGAGGGATTGTATCTGTAGCACAATGAATCTTTTAATAAAACTGAGTGAGGAGCTCGCTCCTCCCGAAAAGGGATGCAGTGACACCAGGAGCAGCGGAAGGTCAGGAGGACACCGGCAGCTGGCTAATCGATGGCGTTAAAAAGCACCGACACACGAGCATAGGGGCAAACAGAAATAACCCAGAGAATATTAAGAATCTGAAGTATATCAGCTATAATAACAAGAAAACGTATAATCACAATCATAACTTATATATTTAATTACAACTTATTTAATAAATTACATTTTATTTCATTATATTACACTTGATTAAATATAACATAAAGTTACATCCATCCATCCATTTTGTGTAAACACTTCAAAAAATTTTTAGGCAGCATAAACAAACCTGAGTTTCTGCCTATCACTCGAACAGATAAGAAAAGGTTTCCGAAGAACAAAAAAAAAGTGTTTGTGTATGAAATTGCAGGAAACGAGAATTATGACCAGCTTCGGTGGCGATAAAATGGCAGAATGCAGAGGATTATGGGATTGAATTGTACCCTTAACTCGGTTCTGGAGTCTCCTTCAGAAGTTTAAAGATATTCGCGATGGAGAGAAGATGGGGGTCTTTTTAGACAGCAGAAACATTCCCTGCCATTACTTAGAAAAGATGCAGGCAGTGGGATTATGGATGGAGAGGAGTATGCAAGCACTATACGTAACATGGTAATTTATGGGGAGGTTACCATGGTTACCCCTCTTATCAAAGCATACTAACGTCATAACATAATTCATTACCCTTTTTATAATCTGTAGTTTCTATTATGCTAAATATTGAAGTGCAAAACTTATGTAAGTCGTGTTCACTTAAAGGTGGATGGAGTGTCTCCAAAATAATTAGCAAAGGATGGAGGCAGATACAATGTCAAACCATTTATTCGGCCTCCCACATGGGTTTGCAAAACATACCTAAACATGACTAAATCTTCCTACTTCCTGTTTGGACCCTTTTATCCAATCAATTTCTCCAAATTCAAAGGCAAAAATCTTCCCTGCTGAAAAAAACAGCATACATCAGCATAATGCATGCTGGTTATGTTGTGTTGTGGTGCTGGTGGACAAGGATCATTAATAAAATACTGCTGGTGGACCAGTTTCATGTGCGGGTAGACCAGCACAACTATACTGGTCCACCAGCTACACGAGCACCAGACCAGTTGACCCATTCTGGATTTGTAAGGCTAATTTGTTCCATAACTACTATTTGCTTCGAGAATGGCCCAGTCCATTCACATAAATGTCTAGAGGTATGTTCTGGTGCAACGTGGCCCTACAGAGCTCTCAGCTGAGGTATATAGCCATCCGTGGCATTTGCTAGATGATGCCTAATGTAAGAACATGTGTAGTTAAAGGTGGTTGGCTAGCTGCAGATCAATGACTGTCATGTCCATGTCAAATATCCCTGTTGACATGGATTAACAATTAGCATGAGCTAACAGCATGGGCTGCACCCCTGTGTAACAATCGCCTTTTGTCACACCGATGTCAAAGCTTGTTTTTAAATCTGATGTATTATGGTATGGATGCCAATAGCCATACCTCACTGCTTGGTGTCCGTATGTCAGCGCAGTATAAAACTCCCGCTGTAAGTATCGCTCGTATTAATTATGAGGTGGTAAGGACTACGGGGTGCCTGACCTACGCTGTTCATCGCATGTAAAATCCCTCTCCCCGACCGTGTCTCCAGATGGCCACGGGAGGTCCCGGACCTTGGAGCCTCCGTGATTAACCCAGACTCCTTCAGAATTCTCTGGTCCCCGCAGAGATGTCAGCCAGCGTGCCAACATCGATGAGACGCGAATGGATCCTCTCTGAAATTGTAATCAGCCAAACAAACAAATAAACCAGCCAACAAGTATTTTGCGTCCTTCAAAGATGTCAGTTTAGATATGCTTTAGCCTTGGGGAAAGACGTATCCAAAGTCTGAAATCTCCCTCACCTTTAATGCATTCCCTCTAAGATGGTCTGTGAAAAACAAATAAATACACACAAGTTGAAGCACAGCCGGAATAAATAATGCATAACAGTTGGAAAGTTCTACAGCGACGGAAATCACTTATGTGGCAAGTGTCTCTGTGAGAATACCGCAAATTTAAGGATGGTTTCATACACAATGGTCCTCAGCGTCCTGACGCACAAGATTTCAACGGGTGATAAAGACCTCTGATAAAGACAAACCCTCCTGATAAAGACCCCCGATAATGACCCCATGCATTTAACGCCTGCCCTCTAGAAAGAGCTACCAGTGCATCACCACCTGTACAACCCAGTTCAGATTGATTGATTAGATAGACTAGATAGATAGATAGATAGATAGATAGATAGATGTATAGACAGATAGATAGATAGATGATAGATAGATAGATAGACAGATAGATATATGATAGACAGATAGATAGATGATAGATAGACAGATAGATAGATGATAGATAGACAGATAGATAGATGATAGATAGACAGACAGATAGATAGATGATAGATAGACAGATAGATAGATGATAGATAGACAGACAGATAGATAGAGATAGATAGATAGATGATACAGCTATAGATAGCTTCTTTCCCCAGCCATCTGACTGCTAAATTGCTGACCCACATCTATCCCCCATTGCATTATGTTGCCATTCATATTCCACCTGCACTTATCTTATGCTTATTTATTCTTCTATATTGTAGCCCAATTGCACATATTCAATGCTTATTTGTTTACTCATTCTATATTGTACTGCCTTGTCTTGTATTGCACTGCTGTTTATCAGCAGCAGAGTCAGGGTTCGAGTGCTTGTTTCTGAAGAAGAAAAAAAAAGTGTTTGTGTATGATATTGCAACAAAGGAGAATTATGACCAGTTTCACGGGTGATGAAATGGTAGAGTGCAGAGGATTATGGGATTGAATTGCACCCTTAACTCGGTTCCTGAGTCTCGATGGCATAGGGGCCTGAAAATCTAGTGTCGTGGGTGCACAGAATTTCTAGCTATGCCCCTGGTCATATTCCCCCGATGCTCTAACCTGCAACCGTGGCATAAGAATCTCACCGCGTTCCTCCAAACACGCATGACAGTAAAACTTGGAATTGTGGGAAAATCCTAGTTCAAAAAGCATCATACAACATACAGTAGCGTGTATATTAAAAAAAATGTTTCCTGTTTGCTCTTTTTTGCTTTTGTACAAGACAAAATTATCATCAGGAATGAAATTGAGGACACGGGAGAAAGATTATGCCCCCCTGGCCTGGGGGGCGAGCAACACCGGGGCATGTAGGGGCTGTCACAAAGCGGACGGCCCGGCTTGTCCTCTGGTAAGCCGAGGAGCCGGCACTTTTAACACTAGAAGGGCTGACTGCGTCAATTGACGCAAATCAAACAAAATCACTGCTATTTCTCATTGAAGTTATT
>JAODKM010000059.1:1430258-1451277 GCA_026780845.1 Petrocephalus sullivani | reverse complement strand
CTACGGTGAACGGCATACGCTTGGAGCCGTTCGTACTCCGAAAGAGCGAGCGCAAGAGCCACTTTCTTGGAGGCTTCTATCTTGGATCCGAATTCGGCAAGTGGAATGCATCCGACTCGGTTTTCCCCGAGTTTTTAGCGGATGTGACGTCATTTCGAGTTCCGAGCTCCGACCTCCGAGGATAATGGAACGCATGATAAGCACCTCAGGTAGGTGGTACTCATAGGTACCACACTCAGTCCAATAAGCACCTCAGGTAGGTGGTACTTATAGGTACTCACTCAGTCCAGTAAGCACCTCAGGTAGGTGGTACTCATAGGTACCTCACTCAGTCCAATAAGCACCTCAGGTAGGTGGTACTCATAGGTACTCACTCAGTCCAATAAGCAGTGCAAGTGTGAGTGTAGCAGTCTCACACTTTAGCAGAATTACTGGACCCTCTATAATTATTCTCTTTAATGTAAAATAATAATACATCATAGGTAAAATAATATTTGTAATTTCTGTATAGTACAATAAAATACATCATCATTAATTATAATTAAACTTTTTTAAATAATTAACTTATAATACAAAAACACCGTTAACAAGAGTGATTTTATCGGACCTAATATATTCTTCTCGGATCATTTTCCAGTAATTTTCCAGACTTCTGGTTGCCCGCCTCGTTCTTAGATTTCTGTCACACTGAGGACAGCATCAAAGAATCGACTCCATATATTGACCACCCTTCCAAATACCCATGAGATGCAGAGGTGGAAAGTTCAAGTTCAGAAAGTGGAATCCAGACCAAGATCTTGTTTCAGCCAGCTAGTTGAGAACTCTCTCACTGTGACCCTTTGTGCTTAACTGGTTGGTTGAAACAAATCTGGATTTGTACTTCCTGACTTCCTGAACCTGAACTTTCCACCTACGGTGAGATGTGTACTCCTCAAATAAAGAATTCCGTCAGAATCTTTTCCCTACCCTCCTTTTCGTCCTCAGATTAAACGAGTTTAACGATGCATCAAATGAAACAAAATCGAGAGACCAGGCTTTAAATTCAGATTCGGCTCTACAACCCGGTGGCTGCAAGGGGGGTGGGGGTGGGGGTAGGGGATGGGGACTCGGGAGCCAGTTAGCGTAGCATTCAGAGGCCGAAATGCATTTCTGTTTGCTTAATCTCTCTGAGGAGGGTCGGCGCCTCCCAGCAGAAATGACTATTTGCTACCCTGACAGGCCTTTGTTGCCGTTTTTGTCTGTCCTGTCAGGGATTGTTTAAGTACATTTCCCTCCTTGCCTGTGCTCACCGTACACCTGTAACTTCCAATTAACCGCAGAGAACGAGGGCAGGAGGTAAATCTAATGACGCCTGACAGCGAAATGTTAAACAGACAATTTTTTTCTCCGTCTATATGTTTTCATAATAGACCCCTTATTTTTCCCATGATGCACCACCTCATCGTCTCCTTTGCTCCATAACACAGGCTGGTTTTTAAATGGGTGCGTGTGTCAGTGCATTACGGCCGATTCCCCCGACCCCCCCACCGTTCCCTGATCCTCCTCAGCTCTGCCTTCTACACCCCCCGGGGGAAATGCGATAATTTAACTATCGCACTTCAGATCTTAAAGGGAGGTGTGTGTTTTGTGTTTTTTTTTTTCATAATCGTCAGGCTGCGTTCAATTCTCCGCATGATGCAGGCGGCAGGAAGGGCAGTGCCGGCGTAAATGCGATTATGTCACACGGAGGCCAGACCTAGCGAGTCAAGGAGTGATGCAACATGTTGGGACTCCGCCCCAAACAAGCGGCAGGTAAAGGTGCCTCCTCTAGCCTCTGTTTATGGCCAGTTAGTGCAGATTCTATACAGGCACGTTTTACAGAAACACACAAGCACTATGGATTATGGGTATTAAGCCCAAGTTTATTAAGCAGCATTTCAGCAAAGTATTAGTTTACAGGGGTGCACACTTATGCAACCAGCTTATTGTACAATTTTTTAATATTGTTTCCCCCCTAAAAGATTTGTTTGCTTTTCAGGTGAATTGTTATGGGTCACATTAAAGGTGGAAAAAGTGTTTTAATTATTTATCATGGTCTCATTGTTTTAGACCACAGAAACCTGCCATTTTAACAGGGGTGAGTAAAATTTTTATATCCACAGTAGCTAAGGTGGTGAAGGGGCAGGAGGGAATTCACCAATCAGATATAGGGGATGATTAGGAGGCCGGATCAAATAGGGCCACAGTGGGCAATTTTAGCCAGGGTATCAGGGTACTACCCCTACTCTTTAAAAGATGCCCTGGGATTATTTACTGTATGACCTCAGAGGGTCGGAATCTTATCAAAAGGACCATTTTTACTACACAGTGTCCCCATCTCTGGGATCCACACAGACCGCTGGATAAACTAACCTGTTGGCTTTATATGGAGTGCCTACTCTAAATTGCAGCTGGCATAGCTGCCAGGTTGAGGGTTTGAAGCTCTCCCTAGCTCTGAGGATGATGAATTTGGCCGTTCTGCCTGTATTTGTGCTGGCTTGCCCTTGCAGTCCAAAGACATTGTCCCAGAAGCAACTGGGTTTAAAGACCTTGCCCAAGAGACCAGGAGTGACATCACTCTGCTGACCCTGGGATTTGAACCACCGACCATCTGAGCACAGCTATTTAAAGATGATGGATCGAATACAATATTGCACATGTTCTCATATTTCTTGTGATAAAAACTGCTGAAATTGTGCAGTGTATAATAATGAAGGCTTTATGCCATGTAGACCATTGTTTATTGTATTTTAGCATCAGTTTCAGTATCATTTTAAACATCAGACTTGCAGCTAAACTTATATTTACTATCACCATAAAAATAATTACTGAGGACAACTGCTGCCACGTCGTAGAAAAGCGTGGAGAGTTTATATCAGCCGTGACAGGAAGTGACATGGGGGTGGGGGGAGGCTATCACCTGACCTCACCCCATCGTGTCTGACACCCTGATTGGACAGTGCACAGACTCCTTTATAAAGGTGGGAGTGGAGCTCAAATTAAGCTGGAAAACATCAACAGTCGTTTTCCGCGATGCGGTGCAGCGTTACACCACAGGGGCCCTGGTCTCGGCTCGCTTCAATTTCCTTTTGTGTTGATGCGTCTAATGTGCTTTTCAGCAAGGGTCCGCGGCCCGCTCCGGCATTCCGACACGCTTACAGAGCCAAATGCGTACAATATGATGCATTATGGATGCTTTCGGAAGACATTTAAACACATGCATAATGCATCACGTCCGTCAGCCCGTGAAGACTTAATTACCCGCGAACGTCTTACATTCTGCCCACACAGCGTGGCGCGCGCGTGAGGGTGGGGGGGTTAACCACGGCAGACATTTTGGCTAAAGATGGGCACACGCGATGTGTCGTGAACAGATGTGTTACGCACTTTTCTGTGTTCCCTCGGCAGGACCGGACATGTTCACATTTCCTACAGATCTCCTCGTTACACTGTGACCCCTGTGATCCCAGTCAGCTGAAATGACAAGAACAGACCCCCCCCCCCCCCCCCAAGAACAGCCCTGATGGGAGACTGTGCCAATGATCAGGAGGTTGCTGGTTCAAATCTCAAACTCAGAACAGTGATTTCCCCATTGGGCCTCTAAGCAAGGCCCTTAACCCCCAGCTTTCTGTCAATTAATGTATGCTGCATTGGATAACAGTGTGTTCTAAACAAAGATGTGTCAATGGCTTCCAAAATTTGGCTTGTAACCTACATCAGGGTTTTGTGTTCTTCTATGTCATCGATGACAAACAGGCATATGAAAATGCCAGTTTTCCTCTGCACTGCATTTTAAACACAATCGCCGAGGGGTACTGAATCCGAACCCCTTTCAGAATTGGGGGGTGATCTGATTGCTTAATGTCAAGCTGACAGAAAAAGGTCTCCCCCATTTCACCATCCTTGCGGTACACGGTCCAAGATCATGTGATTGATCAGCCTCCAAGAACTCCAGTGTTTGATTTCATATTAAATTAAGTAAATACGGGCACAAATTGAATTTTTAAGCCAGCAGAAATGAAGGAGCGAGGCTTAGCAAAGCTCCCTGGTTTGGCTGGCTGGAAGGTCAACCTTTTCCACATTACATATGATGTCCTCAGATCCCCAAAATGAATAAATCCAAAATTAATAGACAAATTTTAATTTTTTTTCCCATTATGCTGTTAAATTTGATGTGACTGATGCGACTCAAGGGTTAACATGGACTGGTGACTTGAGAGTTTTGGATTTAAGTGCCAAGAATGGTCATCTAGTCACAGATAGGGTCAAGGGTCACCTCCCACGAAAGTTGCAGACCAATAATATGTCAAGAAAAAGTGTCTTTTAAAAGTGTCAATGACGAGTAAATCCGGTTGTAACAACAGATTGTTCAAGTTTTCAAGAAACGGCTTCTAAAAATCACGACACATTTTGGTTTAATGCACTCACGCCGCGCACTTCGATGGCGCTGGCTCATGCTGTTACCAGCAATGAGAGCAGGCCAGGAGAATAAGTGTGGCATTCAGACTGAGCCGTTCGTCTGCCATTTACTTCAGGTGGGGACCTTGTCTCCAGCCTTCTCCACAAACAGCACCACGCTGAGAGACCCCCCCCCTGCTCCCATAAACGGTGATTGTCAACCAATTTCATGGTGAATGCAGAGGAACCCAGCTGAAAAAAGTGGGTGTCGTTCCTTTGTTGTCTGGGTCAGGAGTGAGAAGCTCTGGGCATTTAGAATGTCTGATGGAATAGAAAAACTTGAGAAACCCCCCGACCCCCCACCACCAACCTCAGAGCCAATTCTAGAATTAACTAAGGTGGGGTTGCATAAGAGGGACTATAATTCATATAAAGTGGCCAGTCTTATCGTTAGCCAATGATATGTTTTGACTCAGTGAATGACAGGGGTAGGACGGCTCTGGGGGCCAATCAGCTTTCAGCTGGGGCCAGTGCCCCTGTAGCTCCGGCCCAATATACATCCCTGATTTTCAAATTAACGTTGTGGAACTTCATTTTTCTTTTTCCTCTTATTGGTTCTGTGGCAGTGTGGAGGGGATGCCGAGGGGAGGATTAAATCGGCTACAGAGTCTCGCATGCGCATTCCAAGCCAAACTTTCAATACGGGGTCCCGGGCGCCCTGGATGGAAAGCAGAGCAGACCGTATGTCCAGCACGCCAGCTCACGGCGCCTGCACGTGAGAAGCCCTGGGTCCCACGACGTTTAGTTTAGTGACAAAACTGTCAACAAAGCTGAACTTTGACCTTGATAAAAAAATTCTGAGAGAAAGAAAAAAAGATGCATGTAAAAAAAAAAATCATAAAAAGGAATAAATGGGGGTGGATTGGTGTGGCACACCGTCCGGCGCCGTGACGGACCAGGCTGACCAGCACAGCGATCCCACTGGCTCGGAGCTATCCAGAAGCAGAGTGGCCCGCTCTCCGTCAGGGGCCTGTCATATCCCCTGGCCGCGCCACTCTAAATGAATCTGTCTCAGTAATTGCTCTGCTAGGGTAGCGCCACACGGAGGCTACATTCCATTACTGCGAAAGCCCTCGAGGCGTGTGCGTGCCTACGCGCGCGTGTGTGTCTGTATGTCTGTGTGTGTGAGGGGGGCATCCAGGGGGCGGGTCTCTACACAATCGGGAAACATGCAGATCTCATCGAAAGAGGCTCTGGCCCCCCCAGCCAGCGGCCTGGTCCCGTGACATCTGTGTGATATCAAGCCAGACATTTACGCGAGGCCCTTGAGGTTTGGCACCATAGACAGTCACTACACTAAATATTAAATAAGCACACTCCTTATTTAGGGGATGACGAATTAACTCGTGCTGGTAACCAGCTAGCTAGTTACAACCATCTAACTCAGGGGTGGGGAACCTGATTCATGGAGGGCCAGTGTGGGTGCAGGTTTTTTGGATGGCCTCTCAATCAGCCAATAATAAAGCAAAGGTTCTCAATTACAGCCCTGGGGACTCACTGTTATTGGCTGATTGAAAGGTCACCCCAAAAACCTGCACCCACACCAGCCCTCCATGCATCAGGTTCCCCACCCCTGATCTAACCTCTCACTAGCTATTATGTTTTTGAAAAATCAGGATTGGGGGGGGGCTCCAGAAACAAAACCGCCAAACTGAAAAGGGACGCACAAGCTACACATTTACATTGGGGTCCCGGAGGTTTGGGGGCCCCCTGCCAGCCACAAATAGTCATTGCAGGAGTCGGGGCGGCCCCGAAGTGGGGCCCAGCCTGTACTCTTCAAGCTTCCAGTCCGGAACAAGGGAAAGAAGCTTTTTTTCTGCCCATCCAGCCTTTTACTGCCTGCCATCAGCTAATGCAGCACATAACCTGGATTGACTTTTTGATGGAACGCCATTAAAACTGGTAAAAAAAAAAATCAAACCCGCTACTTCGCAAAGTAATATAAGACCTCTCATTCTTTGGACCACTGTATATCGAAATGCAACTGATTGTACCAGCGTGTGTGTGTGTGTGTGTGTGTGTGTGTGCGTTTCAGTGCGTGTCTTCCCCACATTCATACATTTTCTAAGGGGGGAAAAAAAGCCCTACTTCATAGAAACGAAGCTAGCATAAAGCGATTTTAGCAGAGCCTGGGGCTTTGCAGTCAGGGAAAATTTAAAACAACTTGGGCCAAATTACATCAACCATGAAGGCTGGGAGAAATTAAAGTTGGAGAAAAAAGATTATATATATAGAAACCGCATTTAAGATGTTCAGAGACAGTGTTGGTGGTAGTGGCTATCGCTGACATCACAGTCCTCCATGTGACATCATTACCCGGCACCTTGAGTCAGCATCAGGCCAGTGCAGGTAGACAAATGACATACATAGAAACAGGTAGAGGTACCGATCCATATTGTTTTCCATTATATGATCCAGTTCTCCGGTAGAGAGTGCAGGCGGCAGACTCGTACACGGTCTGACAGGCCCATTAGCATCACAGAGTTTATTTTCATTATATTACAGCCAAAATATGAGAAGAAACCCTCTGCGCAATTTCAGGCCGCCAGAACAGGACCCATATCGCGAAGACTGGCGGCTTTCCCGCACTCTGACGGAGATGAAGGTACGCTGTCAGCCACGCGGGGGGCGGGGTCCGGGGATGTTACGGGGACGGCCCGCACTGAGGTCCCCCGGGACGCCAGGTGATCGGGGCGTGTCAGCAATCGCCGATGCCCCGAGAAGATGAACTGCCTCTCTGTCCTCAGCCAATCACGCGGCACTAGTGACAATGGCCAGGGGGGAGGAAAATATGTCGACCACAGGAAGCAAAAGACACGTCACCTGTGCTCGCAAAATGAAATGTGTCCTCTGCATTTAACCCATGTGACACTGAAGTGGGCAGAAAACTCAGGACCTGAGGAGCACTGTTTGAGGATGGTACCATGCTCAGGGTACCTCAGTGGCACTTACGGGTCAGGGACTTGAACCAGCAACCTTTCAATTACATCGCTTACAATTCAATTACAATTCAATCACAACCAGCAAGCTTTCAATTACATCACTTACAATTCAATTACAATTCAATTAAAACCAGCAACCTTTCAATTACAGTCACGTCCCTAACCACTGAGCCACCATTGCCCCGGAATAAGGCTGGGGGCACGCACCATTAAACCCGAAGAAGCCAAGTTCACTGTGCTCGGGCTCGTCCGGGATGTTATGTTTGTGTTGTTACTCTGATGGATGGGAAAAGAAATAAAAATGACCCATAATGCAGAAAGAGATGAATCAGCAGAAATATAAAATACGTAAAATAGTGCCAGCCGATCAATGTTTAACAACACTCTATTAATCTTCCATTTTTAACCACTGTATGTTGTGGTTATAATTACTATACATCCATCACAGAAAGCTAGTGTCTCAGGGGTTAAAAAAAACAGAGTTTTGCTGGAACATTAGCTGACACAGTCATCCATTCAACAGGTAAATACAATCATCATTCATAAATTCAATATTACCCATAATCCCCTTGTCAGCGTCGGGATGCTGTGTGGCTACGTGAAAATTAGTAGGGCTGGTTTTAAAATCTGTAGCCTCCATTTTAATCAAATATGTGGATTAAACTGCTCTAAAGCATTTTGTGTACTGCCTCCCTCGCTGGAAAGTCACTTTAGACGAAGGTATCCACTAAATAAATAAATGTAAAATGAATGCAAATTACATTCCATAACCCCGAAGGATGGAAAGCGTGTCCACATGAAGTCTGGATACGTTTCTCCACTCCTCATAAATCAGCGGAGTGCAGGGCTGTCAGGACGACACACCCAGCCCAAACAGGGTGCCCCCTAATGAGACAGATTAAAATATCGCCCAGATTTTGCTCAGCAATGGGCGTCCAATAAGGGTCAGACAGTGCAAAGTGACAGTGACGGTTCCAGTCCTCAGAGGTGACGCCCACTATCTGAAGAAGCCCCACTCTCCTGCCTCCCAGCAGCGGGAACAGAGTAATGGCTGAAATCAGACCCCCAACACCCTTCATTTTCACTCTGAAAAGCGACCATTGCCATGCCGGACTTGTCTCGGGTCCGAGTAGCCAATAACAAACAATAAAAACAAAGGGCAAACCGGTAGGGCCTTTTTCTGAGGTTCGTGTTTTGAGCTCGACGTGCGTAGGAGCCTCTCTTAACACCTCAGGGAGAATAGAAGGGTTTAAAAACCCCTGACTCTACAGCGGGCTAAAAGTGACACTTAGCCTCACGGATGCTCCCATTCTGCCGTGTCAAACCCCAAAGTGTGAGTAGTATTTGAATATATTCACCTCACCCGCTCTCTCCTGGCTCACGAGCGCAGCAGAGACTCATGGGAGATATCCACAGTGCCGAGGGCCACTCCCCCGAAACAAACCGGACAGTAAAACACAACATCTCACTTCTGCTACGAGCTTTGGGATCAGTGTGGGGGGATTCCTCAATAAATCTCCCAGACGTTTATGTGTTTTGGTCGAACGTTAGCCACCTCTGATTGGGCTGGTAACACCAGAGAAAGGGGTCGACAGTTTACGTCAGTCTTCTGTAGCTAGTCATTGCAACAGCGCCTTCTTCAGACACGTTATGTCCTGCACGAATGGAGTAGAATGGAGAAATGTTTGTGCTAATTAAAACTTAAATGAATGGAAAATATCAGCAGAGGCAAAGAAATGAATAAACAAGCAACTGAATAAGCCAAGAGGATACCTTTATTGCTTAGATACTAATTTCTCACACGCAGGGACATTGGAGGGGTACGGATACCTTGACTGATTCGGGGGGCCAATTTTATAGGCACCCCAAAATCTACCTTTGGGGGGCCTTGTCCGGCAAGAAATACAAAGGAGGAAGGCCCCCACCAAACTCCTACTCCCCCCACTCAGTAAAATCTATCTACTCTGTGACCCATATTTCTTCAGATTGAAAGTGCCAACCTAAGCAAAGGCCCAAGGTGACATTTTGGCAGAGGGGTCTGGAACGTCCAGCTACACCCCTGCTCTCTCCGGACACTGCACTAATACCCAGCACACGGCCACATGTCCAGTCCTCGGGGAACACCGGACACTCTGTGTTTTTGCTTCCTCTCAGCATCCAGCACGCCTGTGCCAGGTATTCGGTGTTCCTGATTGGCTGGGAGCTGGGAGGGAGCAAAAAACATGGACTATCCAGTGTTCCCCGGGGACTGGGTTGGGAAACACTAGTACCAGCATCTCTCTGCATAGCACCTTTCATTAATCGTAAACCTGCATGTGTTTATTACGGCAAGACATTTCCTCCACTCAGCTGTGATTTTAAAAGCTTCCCCCCCCCGCCCCACCCCTGTGCCTCATTTGTTCACCATGGTTTGCAAACTAATATGAAATATTCATGCAAATTTACTGCCGTCCACGGACCCGGAGCCACCAGGATCCTTCACTCCACTTTGAAAACCGCTCACATACCGCGACACTTCAAAAGCAACGCAGCTCATTGTTTTACTTTCAAAGTCATCGTTAGAGGATTTATGTTTATTTATTTATATTATTTATCGCTGCTTTTGTTTTTTTGGCGGTTGGCTGAGCAGTTATCACTATCGCCCAATGCCTCTGGGTGTTGGGGGTTCAAATCCCACTTCCTCAGCTCGATTTGTTCAGTTTAAAACAGGGTGAACGTACCTGCACAGTCAATCTTTTAATGGGACTCCACAGTTACTGATCACACCTGCATGCAAGTGATGTTTAATATGCATACAAGAGACTGTGCACATTGATATGAGCTGGGAGATTTCAATAAAATATGGGCTTTCCTTTAAGTTTTATTTTTAAAAAGATTTTTTTTGTGCGTGTTTTGACCTGCTTCCTCACAGCAGTACTGAGAACTTTCTATCCCTTTCCTTAAAATAAAATAAAATAAAATATCAACATGAAAGGTGTCCAATCAATATAAGACTTTCAATAGTTTCTTTTTTTTTCTTCAGGCTGACTGGATCCTCAGGGTGCATCAGTGAGTGCGCGACGCGCTTTTAAATCTGTAGATACCTGAGAGGAGCGTTCAGTCTTAGACCGCTACTTCACTTATTTTTTTTATATATATATTGCCATACTGTAAGTACTCATTCAGTACAGGGCCACGCCGTCGCTAAATTTATCTCTACACATAGCGAGAGCTGGGCCAATGCTGCACTCTGATCTGATCTCACATGGCACCTTATTCAAGCTTCATCCCCAGCGCCCCCTGTCTGAGACAGACTGAAATTACAGTGCTCCCTCTGAAGACGGCGCCCTAGGCAACGGCCTATGTCCCCTAATGGGTGAAAGTGGCATTAGGTTCCGCACTTGTGGTGTACCGTGGCATCCACCTCTCCCGTGCCCTTTGACGCTCCTCTCCTGGGGGGCGCATTTCTGTCCCGGTAGCAGAACATTAACCATGCATGACCACACTGTAGCCTGTGGCTTCTGTGGACATGTGCTTACAAGGGCAGCTGCTGGCTCCTGTAGCTCCACAAGTAGTGCGCTATGCTAACAAAGAGAAGGTTGTGGGTTCAAATCCCAAAAAGCAGATGCAAAATGTAATCTAAGCAAATGGAATGTAGCATCCACCTTTTCTAAGGCCGGTGCTCTGGACGTAAGCGGGCGGCTGCATTTATTCCTGCTCTTAAGTGCCTACAAACCTTGAGGGCCTCCTACCGCATAGCCCAGGCACGCACCTGCCACGGTGGCCCCCAAAAGGTGAGAGTGAGGTCTTGCCCCTCAAAGGTGCGGAGATATTCGGACAATTTCATAGGGTGATTCTGGTCCTTGGATACCTCCGCTTGGATATGGCACAGGGCTATCAGATCAGTTCTCGCGCTGAAGGGGTCACTGCACAGCGACACATCAATTCACGCCTGCTCATCTGACACCCCCCCACCCGAGAGAGGATGATCTCAGCTTTGGCAAATGCCTGGCACTGGAACCACGTGCCCAGAGACATCAAACTACACTGTGTGTGTGTTGGGGGGGGGGGAGAAGCTGCAGCATCCTAATCGAGCAAGCGGTGCCCACACATCACACGCCATAATCACTGTGCAAACACTTGGTGGGGGGGGGGGGTTGTACATTGAAGTTGCGTACTTGACCTGCCAAAGTTTGAAACAGATCACATGGGCGGGGCAAAGGACAATAAAGAAGGAGCATCCTGTATTCATGCCATCATTCCAACCGAGGCGTGGAAGTGTGGATGTGGATCTCATGTGGAGATGCTGGGAACAGGGGGGAGGTGATTTTTCAGCCACCCCCGGGAACTTTAACACTCTCAAAACAGCAAATCCCCCAAAACAGCTCAGATCTGAGGATTAATACCACACCACCTCCTTAAAAGCATCTCTTTCACATCATAGCAACCTAAAAATCCACACATCTCTGTAAGACTCCCATTCGAATCTTTTTGCATATACACGTCCAAACAATTCTTGCTCTTATATTCGTCAATATATATGAAATCAGTGCACGGCCGAGCCACATCACGGAGTACGGCTAATTTTCACCCATTTTAAACATGTCGAAGTTTGCCCTTAATGAACTGCAGCGTGAGGGTAAAGTTTGAGTCCGGGATGATTAGGGTTGTCAGAGATCTCTTCAAGCATATCTGAAGTACTACTCTCCCTGCCTTCTAAAAGGAAAAAATTGATTTTTTTGGCAGCACAAAGAGTATGATATATTCAATGTGTTTTCCTCAGATAGTATGACTTTGGAAGGGCCCCCCGGGGAAACGGAGTTAGTGCGATTGTACGTGGAAAGTTCCCCAAGAAGAGACCAAAGACACATAAAAGCCTAATAAAAACAGACATCGCAGGCACATGAGACATAATTAACAATTTCAGAGGCGTACACGTAAAGTTAAACTCCCGTGATTCTGAAACTCAAAGCCACTGGCATTAAAGTGTTCAAAATAATTAACGGATATGGCAATTAGGAGAGAGAGCAGAAGTTGGGTTTCATTGAGCTTTTGAGAAAACGACGACGGGTGAAATCCTACCTCTGTCGGATGCCAGAACTGGGGAAAAAACTGCACCGGTGGGAACAGGTCAGAAAACCATGAGCTGATGTGCTTCTGATCGCTTCTGCTGATAACCTATATTTACAGGGACGCTCTAGAGTGCGCGGAGATCCCGAAGCAGGCAGTGCCCCATGGACAACGCTGGGCAGGAAAGCATCGCCGTCTGGGAGGATTAAAGAGCGGCTCTCGGGCAGTTAGCTCTAACAGTAAGAAAGTACATTAGTCCTCTCCGTGCGTTCGGTAGGACAGCAGCGAGAGGCGAGCATCCTTTAAGGGCAGAAATCCAGTGTGAGCTCGTCCCTTAATCCTTAAACGTGCAAACCAGGAGAGAGATTAGGAGCGCGGCATAGCATCAACATTGTTCTTCCCGAGGCGGCCAGTTCTCTATTATTCCCCCCACACACACACATCCTTATTTATTTGGGACTGGATCTGAGAGAGAGAGAGAGAGAGAGAGAGAGGGTGTCGGGGAGGGAGGGAGATAGAGAGAGAGAGAGCTTGTGCTGTCAGTGTTCAACTACATTAGCATCTCAGGGCTGGTGTAGGTGGAGTTTTCTTTGCAGCAGAAGGGATCATGATTTTAAATCCGAAGGAGATGGGGAAAAAAGACAGAATGGAGGGAGGGAAGAAAGAAAGGAAAAGATAAATGGATTTTGGAAGGACAGCTTGGAGGTTAAAGGGAAGCAAAAAAAAAAAATTAAATAAATGCATGGGAAAAGAGGGATGCAGACTGAGTGGGAGAAAGCAGAGCGAATTTGGCGGGGGGGTCCACCAGCTGCCCCGAAGCTGGCAGGAGGACAGGCCCGGCCCCCCCGAGTTGTTAATGTTGATTAAAATATTTAAAGGTGCACTTTCCATTTCGGGGAGCAGGAAGACGGAGGAATTTTGGCTTCTCCATATTGAAATGATTCACCTTTAATTATGTTAAAATTCTATTAATTAATATGAATATATTTAATTGCATTTATTCAAAGAAATTGACTTTGGATTTTGCATGTTGAAACACAGAGGAAAGCTATAACATACTGTAATCTGCAAATGTACACTCAGGCTCATATATTGATGTAAATATATTATTTAGCATAAAAACACAATATTTAAATGTGATTTATGCAGTTTATTTTTAAGATGGGCGTTTCTGTAGGTGTATTGAGGAACACCTGGGGTCCTGGTTTGTAGAGGATCTGCGGTCTTTGGAGACGTGCCTCACCCCCCCACCAACACCACCACCCACACCCCTATGCTATGGTAGATCCAGCTGTACCCCCACTCTGAGGGACAGGCTCGTCAGGATCGGGGTCCAGCTAAAGAGCACAGGAAAGGCTCCACCGAGGAGCTGACATTTCCTCATTCCACCCAGAGATAAACCCGAGCGCGTCCGGATGTTATGATGAAGCCATTCGAGTTATGTGCTTTACTCAAGGGTGGGACTGCTGGGAGTTTAAGCCAATGCCCTTCTTTGGGGTTACGAGCCCACGTCCTTCTTTGGGGTTACGAGCCCATGCCCTTCTTTGGGGTTACGAGGCAATGCCCTTCTTTGGGGTTACGAGCCCATGCCCTTCTTTGGGGTTACGAGCCTATGCCCTTCTTTTGGGTTATGAGTCCATGCCCTTCTTTGGGGTTACGAGCCCATGCCCTTGACTACGACCTACCTGCCGAAGCCATAGCACTTCAACCTTGATCTTGAGGTGATCATATTTGATACAAGAAACAGCTTTCCTTGAAAGACAGCTTTCTCATCAACTGCCAATTTTTGCACAGAAAGATCTTGCTTTCCTATATAGACATGCAGTATATTTACACTTACATATATTTTAACATTGGCTTTTGTCCAAAGCAGCATACACGTGAAACAGCACATTACAAACAATCAGACAATCCACTAGGCAAGTGCAGCTAGGCTGAGCTTTCAATGAGAGCCCAGGTACGAGGGTAAGCAGTATTGGAGTAGGAAGCAAGCAAGAAGCTAAAAACACTGTAATTCAGTCCAGCGGAAAGCGAAACACTAAGAGCATTCAGGGAACAGGGAGTGCTGTAAGATAGCAGAGGTGCCCCTGGAACGGATGCGTCTGTAGCCTGCCTACCTCTTACATTCTGAAAAGGAAAATCCCCAGCATTCCCTGCGATTAGCATGCACGTCGGCGGCGTAAATCTGGGGCGTCACCCCAACCCCCCACCCCCCCCGTGCAGGAACTCCTTCCCGATCCAAAGAAATTACATTTCGCTCACAGTTTTTGGCTCACGCCAGGCTCAGCACATAGGGATAAAGTAATAAATCACAGCGATGCCGTCGCTTCATCGAAAGTCCCGCTCCGTCTGGGCAACCAGATTCGGGCAGAGGGGCCCTGGCACATCACAGGTGAGCAGCTCACACACGGCTTTTATAAGTACTTTGGTGCTTCATTTATTTTTGCTGTTTTTTCCAGGTCCTTCTAAACATGTGATCTGGAGTGGCTCCTATTTCTGCCATCAGAGTTATTTTCAGCTGAAATAAGGCTTGCTGAGTGTAATCGTAATGCACTGGGGTTACCTACCTGCTTACCACAGTCACTTATCCACTAGGGGGCGTACATAGGGGCGGGGCCCCAGAGGCAATGACTTCAGCTGAAAGCTTATTGGCCCCCAGAGTGCCCCTCCCCTGTCGCTCAAAAATTCAAAACATATCATTGGCTAATGATAAGGTTGCCCCCCTTTGTATTAATTATGGCCCCTCTTACGCCCCCCCCACCTTAAAAAAAACCAAAGTTTGCCCCTGACACAGTACTTCTACCCAATGTTGGCTCTCATTTTCAGAAGCCAGAGTGGCCAGTCTTGTGTATTAATTACAAAATCCCCGCATTTGTCTGAGAGATGAACAAGTAACCAAGATGAAAGCTCACGTGACTCTGCGAGACCCACGCACTCCTGGCACTACCCCATCCATTGCGGCGGCACGTCTGTAAGCCTAGGGGGCTGCATGACACTCCAGTGCATCCCATATTCTGCACACGCACAGCGCCCAAAAACAACAGGGATGCACCCCAGAGGGGAAGCTGCCCGTGTGCGGGCTTGTGATATCCAGCCTTGGATTTCCATATTTTTGTAACCAAATGTTACCCAGAGAAGGCCCTGTGTTCACTATTCACCCTGAAGAGAGCAAACGGCACCCACCACCCAAAGCACGCACCGGCACGGACAAACAGCCACTACGCTAAATATTAATTAAAGACATTGCTTATTTAGGAGACACTGAAGCAGCATGTCCTGCTTCCGGGGCCCCTGGCTGCAATGGTCTGACTCACTAGCTATTTATTTAGTTTTTGAAACATCCGGGGGAGGGGGAGGGGGAGGGGGGCAATGTGACTATGGGGCATCAGAAATAAGAAACCGGCCCCTGGATATAGCAGCTAGAAAGTGAAATTAACGTTCCTGAACGGCGCCACTTCTGAGAAGCGGAGGACCATCCACAACAAAACACTCGAGCGGCTCCTGAGAAACGCAAAGACAAACCTGTGGGCCGTCGCCAGGCAAACAAACATCCCATCACACGCATCCCCGCTTTATTCCACGCATATATATATTCATAGCAGGAGAGTCCGCATTTAAGATGCCGCTACCGATTCCGGGGCCGTTCTCAGACAGCTCTTGAAGACTTTATCCAAGAGAATAATTCACAGAGTGCGCCTCCATAATTCAAGACCGAAGATGTCGCATCTGAATTTTACATAAAATGAAGAGCGCACTGCATATTAGGACCAGCAGTTTGAACCTTTGTAGAGCAGGAATACACAAACTACAAATGGGTATATATATATATATATACACACACACACACACACACACACACACATATATATATATATATATACATATATGCACAAGCATTTATACTGGTATATTATATAAATATATCTAAATATTATACTTATATATTTATTATTTGCAAAATAAAAAACAAACAAACTCAGTTTCAGTAGCTGAGATACACAGATAAATCTTTAAATTAATTTTTGAGATAGTGACTTCTTAATCTAAAAATATTATTGTTTTTGTTGTTGTTATGATCTACATAGTGTTAATAAAAATACAAAATGCACAGTTCATGATTAAACATGACCCTATGACAACACAACCGACTATAACAGATAAGCCCCTCTGCATGGTGACATAGTGACACAGAAGTCCATGTCAAACCCCCCTCCCCTCTTATCTGACAGGATACACCTAAATTACAATGCTACCAAATGTAAAAGCTTCACTCCCCCCCAAAAAAATGCCCCTTACCTTTTTTTATGCTTTCAATGTGATGTCTTTCACTTCTGAATAAAATACGACGTAGACTTGGTGTAGTTCTACACTATTTTTAGCGTGCACTTTCAATCCTATATAAGGCGATTCCCTCCCCTAATGCAAATTTAGCTGCGATAAGGCCCAGCCTAACCCACCGCTCTGGGGCGGCGGTCTCCACACTTCCCGGCTGCGCCCAACCCCGTCGTGTGGCCCTCACCCCAGGAGTCGGCTGGAAAAGGTGAAAAGGAAAGACCTGAGATGACAGAGGAAACTCTGATCCCCAACACGCCACCAGATAAAGTTACAGCCCTGCGCAGCTCCCTAAACTGGCTTCCCCAGCGCCAAACTTGGCGTCTTTTTTTGGTACATGTGCACGTCTCCCCAAGCCACAGACAGCTGTTGCTGTCCTTATGCCTCCCCAAAGACTTTTCTGTAAGACTTCCCAGCTCTTCCGGATCCTTCTTTAATGACTCTAAGGACGTCTATTAAACACACCTGTATTTACACTAGAATCTAAATGTACATTATTGTTATGCTGCTGCAAATGTATTGAATCCTACCGGGGCGGGGGAAACGGCATATAACAAACTGTAGGTGAGTAATGAATAAATTCTTGTTTAATGTAAACCGACGAAGAAGAAAAAAAAGTACGCTGTACTCATAATTCGACGTCTGTAACAAACCATAAAAGAGGCAACGATATAGCCAGGCAACAGAGTGGAGGCAAAGAGGGAAGAACGTAAAGTCGGTGCCCTTAAACACGCCCCAGCCATCCCCCATTATTACTCTAGTTCGGCTCTACAGAATCTCTAGCAGTACTGATACTCATTAATAATACTAATAGCACAACCAATACCGACGGAGCAACCAAGGTCAATTGGGCCCGCATTAATTGGATTATCTGATAGCATAAGGGTTAGTGTTCTATTTCCATGGCAACATAAATCACTGAAACCTGACCGATGTCGTGATCCCCCCCCCCCTATATAAGACAGCCTATTAATCTGTGTATATGGTCTCAGTCGTGCAGACTGACAGTTTCACTGTAGTCCAAATTGTAAGCTAATGAACTGTATTTAAAAAACTGTGCCACCGAAGAAAAGGGTGAAACATAAGCGAGTGTGTTAAAATGGAAAAACACAATTTTGTGCTCAATATACGTGATTTTGGGGTTATAGAACTAGGGGGTATTCGGAATACTGCCACTGGACCATTATCAAAATAGGTGGGTTAAAATATGTGTATTGCTCTTGAACTTTGTTGACTAAGAACAGAGTGGCAATATAGTGCAGTATAATTTCCAAGCATCCTTCTAACTTCTAACCTTTCATCCAGGGCGGGGTTACAGTCTGCAGCTTGTGCCAAAATGCACAGTGCAGGAGGTCTGACATGCACGCACCAGCATGCACACAGTCGCCCCCTAGAGGTCATTTAGAGGTGATCATTCACAGAAACCCACATTTAGGTAATGGTACAATAGAGATGCTTTATTAATCCCAGTGGGGAAATTCTTTTTTTTTTTTGCTTTACCCCATATTGCTCTCCATGAAACGTACATACTGTACAGGTGGGAAGCAAGCTTGGGGGGTCATAGCAAAGGTTCAGCCACCTCGCAGTAGCTGGAGAGCTTGGAGTTAAGGGCCCTGACCAGGGATCCACAGACATGTGCCCGCTGAATCACACATCACCCCCGAATGTTCACTGACTTACCATTTATCCAGTGCAGGGCTGCAGCGTATAGGAAGTATAAGATTGCAAATGTGAATATCACAACAAGTAGCTGCCCTAATTTGAAGGACCAAGTTGAAGATGGATGGATGGATGAAAAATCACAAAAATCGGCCTTTGGTGTAACATTGCTGAAATGATGGGGGCGAAGCACTTCATGCTCACATTATATACATATATACATAAGTATATAGTCTATGTTCTAGTCTTTCAGATTTCAAAATAAAAGTCACCGACAGAGACACACTTTTCAAATTTGTATTATGTGCTAGAAGAGTGGTAAGGGCAGCCCGTGTCAGGTCCGTGGGCTAATCGATAGATACAACCTGCTGTAAGAGGTTAATCTGGCCAATAACAGACCTTCACTAAATGCCAGCTATTTTCCCAAAACATTAGGTCACATTGTATTACACCTCGTATAATAGTTTGAATTGAGTCTGCAGATACGTTTTGTAAAGATTTTAACATCTAGATCAGCACGGAGAAGAGAGAAAAGGTGACGGAGGTGACGTTAATCTGCCCTGTAATGGCTCATTGTCCTTTTTAAGTTGAGCTGAAACTGATACTTTATTACGAGTGTAGAAACTGTTAGAGTGGAATGAATGATACAATTCAGCAGCTGGAGGGGGGCGGGGATTTGCTTTGAAAGCCTGACGGGAAAATCCATCACATCCTGATTATTTTGCACTTTGTATAGACTGTTCGGCCTGGGTAATTTTAGTTATGCTAAGCAGTTACCCGACTAGGCTTTGGAGGAACCCGCCACTGTATCATAAATAACGGCAGTTGTTGGAAAATGTTTTTGGAAAAATATGTCCTTTAGGGTGGGGGGGGTCTCTAAAGTTAGTCTGATGAAACACAGGATAGCACTAAAGAGATTCATGGGATAATCCCAGGGGCGTGAATCGGAATGACTACGTTTTGAGTCAGAAAGACTGAACAATAAAAGCAAGAGAACCGGAGGTGTGATCTGAATAGGAAGTAACTTGGTAGTGCATAGATTGCGTGGCGCACACCCACCATACACTCTTAATGGGAGGAGGTGGGATATCCCCAGCACGTACAGTCAGGCTGTACATCCCGAATGTACACCACACCCTGCCTGCGTTTGGACGCGGCGCTCGGCTCTGAGCGTTCTGCACAGACAGCCGGAATCCCCTCACGTGTCTGCATCGGCATCTTTAGCTGACTCACGTCGGCAAATACTACCAAAAAAAATATATTTTTCCAGCCAGGTACATGATGATCAGATCCATAGCGACAATTTTCAAGAATTCGTAAAACTAAAATGTTCCAGTGAAGCCCCAATCTAACTTGGAAAAACAGTTTGATGTCACATTCCCCAGTCCCTATGGAATTAGATTGGGAGGGTGTGTAGCATAGTAGCAAAGTACTATCCAAATTGTGGGGAAAAAGACACTGGTAATAAAAACCAAGGAGATTTTAAAAGAGTACAAAGAATGTAATATTCTTTATCCCTTAATATTCTCAGAATGCAAACTGTTATCTCATAATGAAATGCAATGCAGGATTATTATACCATTGAGAAATGCAATACGTAATATACACTACATTTTAGATTAATAAATGACTGAATGTCACTAAAAATGTTGATGAATATGTTAGTTGCTTTCGGCATAATTGAGCTTCCAGCAAAATTTAACTTCACAACCTATTTTTAGCCAACAAACTGAAACAGTGTAACAGTGTAAGCTGAACAGAGATCACTACTCATGCACTTAACTGAAGGGTTAGTCAGCGGATTAATACACAGCCAGCGAAGATGCAGGGATGGCTTAAAAGCTGAAACAATCCAGAACAAATACTCCACGTAAGACAAACGCACCTCAGGCTGTGGTTTTCTAAGAGTATTCTATAATTAGATATTTATAGTCTTTATTAGACGAAAGAATATGATGCAATGAAAAGGAACATTGACTCTTTATTGCTGTCACTTAGTCAAACAACTCCATTGGGATATAAAAAATACGTCATTGTTGGTGGAATGATTTAGCCCTTCCGGGAATAGGAACATAATCAATGTCATATTTTATGATATTGGGTTGGAAAAATGGTTTGAAGCTAAAACAATCACAAAGTGCCTTAGGGAACTCTGCTAGGTCTGTCAGGCTGAAATATATTCTAAGCTGGGGTGAATTTTAGTTCCTTGGTCAATGGACAACTTACAAATTATATGTTTCTGATTTGATTAGCTTGTAATTAGTGTGCATGTGTGTAATAGCAATGTAATGACAATACATGTTTAATTATATTTAGCAAACCATATACACTCACCTAAAGGATTATTAGGAACACCATACTAATACGGTGTTTGACAACCTTTCGCCTTCAGAACTGCCTTAATTCTACATGGCATTGATTCAACAAGGTGCTGAAAGCATTCTTTAGAAACGTTGGCCCATATTGATAAGATGTTGATGGAGTTTTGTGGGATGCACATCCAGGGCATGAAGCTCCCGTTCCACCACATCCCAAAGATGCTCTATTGGGTTGAGATCTGG
>JAODKM010000059.1:1419770-1430158 GCA_026780845.1 Petrocephalus sullivani | reverse complement strand
AGTCCCAAACACGAGGAAAAAAGCACCGTTTAATACTCTAGTATTAAATTTTAAGTAAGCAGAAACTTTGCCCCCCCCCCCCCCCGTTTCTTAACTATGGTTTCAGGGTTTATCTATTTATTTAAAATGGTTCTTGGCAGCGTTTGTCTGGAAATTGGGCCACAGAGGTTGCTGCCCTCATAATTACGCTCTGGTTTGAGACAGAGCATCGGTAGCAGGTGAGAAGTTTGTCAAGAGGCCGTAATGTAATCACAGAGGTGCAGAATGTGACGTTACCATCACGACGAGTCACATGATGACCCGATTTTCTTGTAAGTCATTGCATTTCTGGGCCATTTTACAGTTAACAGAATCATATTATTAAACCATATCCTTCTTCATTTAGAGATATCCCTTTCTGAGAGAATAAGTTCAATATCTGCACCAGGCTTGAAATTCTGATATTTCGCAGCATTCAGTACAGACTAAAATTTGGGTTTAGGATTAATGTATTAATCAGAATGCTTATGAGAATGGGATTTGGGGATTTGATTTAACTTTATGTTTTCTTAGATGGGGATTGCCATCCAAATCTGCGGAAAGTGTTCTCAGATAATGTGTGTGACATGCATGTGGTACAGTGTGGTTTCCTCACACCCCTGGGACCAGGGTTCAAGGCCATGGCTCCATGTGTTGTCATGGGGTTTTCTCTGAGTGCTCCAGTTTCCCCCACACATTCCAAAAACATGCTGAGGTTAATTGGAGTTACCAAATTGCCCATAGCTGTGCGTGTGTAAGTTAATGGTGTATGATTGTGCCCTGGTATGGGTCGGTACCCCGTCCAGGGTTGTTCCCTGCCTTGCCTCTGGAATAGGCTCTGGACCCCCCATGACCCTGAAGAGGGTAAGTGGTTACAGAAAATGGGTGAATGGATATATATGCAAAAAATGGTGCTACTACAGAAAATGCTTTGTCAGAGTTATTCCTGTAGGGTTGGTCCACTAGATCATTGTGAAGGCATATCCCATTTTGTAGGATGACAGGTGTCTAAAGACCTGGGGCCAGAGGGATACTATCCCCAGCTGAAAGCTGATTGGCCCCAAATTTCCCACTCTCATGTTACCATGTCACTCACTGATAAGGTTGGCCCTTCTGTATGAATTATGGTCCTTCTTCTGCCCCGGCCCCCACCTTAAATTCAATAATCACCCCTGAGCAAGGAACAAAGAGGGTCAGCATGAAACAGCACGAGGGGCAATACAAATAAGGCGATAGTCATCAGCTCTAGGCATCAGTCATGATGATGGCCACAACTTTCTGTCTTCTCACAGTCCTCAGAATAATAATAATTATTTCCGAAGACAGCAAAAAGCTGAAGATGGCAGGATGGGGACGGGCACATTAGATGAAACAAGTGTCACGCCATAAATAAAATGCAAATCACACTCCTACCCTTGGTCTGTCTTTGCATTTAACCGGCGGATTATGTTAACCAGATTGGCATGGGTGAATCGGATCATTTTAAAGGCCCCTGTGACAAGAATCTCATCAACTTAGCTGGTCAGATGAAACGAGAAGATTAAAGCATTTTAGGGTGGCACGTCGGCGATTTGTGATACTGGCCCCCGTCCATATATTGCAATTCAGGAACACAAGCCTAGGTGTACACCATGTGATTACCTGTTGATCAATGCTGGCATGCTTTATCATATGTCTTAATTATAAAATAAGATTCATGTAAATTTATACGACAGACCAGAACATTAAAATACATGTGCCTTATTAACTTTTATACATTCACACTTCTCTGGGGGAAACAAGTCCTGGTATTAGTAATAAAATTTAATAAATTGGGACAGTTAAATATTTAACCCTGTGACAAAATTCTATGGTGGGCCTGGTTTTCTGGGACTGTTATTTGTTGCTAAGCTACGTCCTGTGAAGTCACTACCTTTGGGCAGAGGTAAAAAGTTAGGGGGTGTGTGTGGCTCAGTGGGTTCCGATGCCAGGGATATGATTGTTAGTTCAAATCTCCTGAAACATGGCTGCATACCTCCAATCTCTCCAGGGATTGTCTGCTTTTTCAAAAAAATGTATGTCACTTTGTATCAAAACATCTACTAAATAAATTAAATGTCAATCTTTCAGTGTTACCATGGAAATAAGAATAGTCTTTGCAACAACATTACAGACAGGGTTCAACAGCCACCATAAATGCTTGGAGAAGCAGGTTCTGTATCTATTTTTGCACGTTAAAATTAGTCAGAATGACACTTTAGGCTCACTGCTGTAAGGTTAAAGGTCACCAGTGGCAGTCAAAGGCCATTTCCCTTAGGAAAGGGTTGATTAATTGGTATTTATTAGCCAACCTGGGCTGGCAACATGATTGTTTAAATTAAATTACCGAAAAAATTAAGAGTGATTACTGGTGAGATATTTTGAAATAACAGGCAATGCATTAACAGAGCTCACGCTGAGAGTAGCTCTGGGCTCTGTGTCACATTTGTTTTTACTATATGTGGCTGGCAGAGATTCAATGATGTACTGAATTATGGGTCTTGCAGTGGGGGGGGGGGGGCAGTTTACTGGCTTTGAAGTCCATCATACATAAAATTTCATTATTTATCCATTTGAATAATCACAACTGTTTAGGATATGCAATGATTTAGCTCTGGCAGACGCATTTCCCTCAAGACGCAATTCTTAAAGAAAAGCAGAGTTTGTGTTATGTGTATGTGTGTTCTTACTCACGAGATGAATAATTAATTCCTGCTAAGCTTACCTTGTCGTTCAGTGTCTCCATAACTGCCTGATCTTAACTACGTAATTTCTGATTACCAGACACTTCTGCATCACGGTGACAGCTGCGCCAGCTGTCGCTGCCAGAGTTAAAACCGTCAAGAACCGTTTAATCTAGAATCCGGGGGATTCCTAGGTATGGAGCCGTTTAACACTGCTGTAAGGGGGCTGGTGTGTGCCTCAGTGGGTCAAGGTGCTGTGTTTGTAATCCGAAGGTCATAGGTTCTAATCCCACACTCAGCAGACCCCTGGGTCTCTAACCAAGGCTGTTGACCCAAGTTGCCCCTGGGATGGGCTGACCACCCCTTCTCTCAAAAAAAAAAACAATTATATCACCTTAGAACAGAAGTATCTGCTAAATATACAAATATAATAATGAGTTTGTGCAAACTAGAAATTCCAGGCATATACCACTACTGTAGGTGGTTTATTCACAGAAGACAGATCTTAGCGCCGCAATCCCCCTCACTGGAGTCTTGTGAAGCCTTAGACTACAAGTGCCAGCCCATTTCCCCAGGGAGCGTGGGATTCCTACGATTTCCCAAGAAGCAAACCCAGACCTTTGCGAGGAGAAGACCATCTGTATTACTGTCCTGCCAGGAGCACTTACTCTTAGAGGAAGACGTTCCCAGTGCCGGGCTCCTTGATCTGCCGGCACGAGTGCAGACACTGATTGGTCAGGCTGCTCCGCACGCTCCTACGCTATCGGAGCCGGGACAGGCTTCCCCGCTGGCCCGGGGGACAGCGCGGATCCCGCGGATGATGTAAAGATGAAGGCGTGCGTGGAGGCGACGTCCGAGAACATCAGCGTCTCCTCTGCAGCGGGACAGGCCGCCCTCCCAGAAACGGCTCCGTCTGCCCTTCTTTGTTTTACCGTTTGTAAAAACAAGCACATCGAGAACTTGCGTGAAATCAGGTCGGCGTACTTATTTAATTAGATAACCAGAAAAAGGACCATAACTATGCTTTAATGCTTTCACTGCTCTTTGAATACATTTGGATACATCGGCAATGTGATGCCCCTGGGATTTTATTTTCATTATGTGTGAATGCCAGATTTTATTTATAAAGTATTTTCATGTGAAGTTAATATTTTCTACAGCAGACTAAAACCCTGTCCAAGGTAGTTCCTGCCCTGTGATTCCTGGAATATTGTCTATGTGGGATGGGGTTATACATATCAATTTTAGGACTGCCATAAATCAATCTGATAAGCTTTATATCTGTCTTTCAATTGGATCCAGTCATCCATGTTTAGGCATTTTGAGTGACACCTGGTGGGACTCAAACCCCATCCCTCCTGGAGAAAGCAGCCACCCTAACCACACCATCACTAAGCTGTGGCCTCCTGGGGAACAGGGTATGTTAAATATGATAATAGCCCGACTTTTTAAGTGAGCGATAAGCCGGAGATCGATCGCCAGCGTCTCTGGAAGGATCTATTAAACCAGCATGCAGGCTCATGCCGTCTGACAGTTAACAAGCGGTGGAATTTGGCTCTGGCTAATCAGAGCAGCGTGCATCGGCATTCATACGTAATGAAAATAAAATCTCAGGGGCATGGTGTTGTGCTGCACATCATTTTCTCGTCTACTGTAAACAAACTCCACACTTTTGTTGTAGAACTATTGGAGACAAATCAAAGGAAGAAATTTTGCTCTTTCTGCGCTGTTTCATGGCTGAATGTAGTACAGAATGTTACCAACTACTTTGGAATACTGGCATAATTATGTTGCGGGGCGTTACAATGCCATACCCCTGCTTAGGAAGTCACCGGTTCAAATCCCAGGGTCAGCAGAATGATTTCATTGTTGAGCCCCTGAGCAAGGCTCTTATGCCCCAGATGCTCCAGGGACAGTCTGGCCCTCTCATTGCACATCACTGGATAAAAAAACACCCAGCTACTTCGTAAATGGAAAATGTTATTGTTATAACGGATCTCAGCATAGACGTATACAGAGACCTGCATCTCTCGCATGTGTTCTGGTCTAATTAGAACATCATGTTTCTGAAGTCAGCATATTATGCCAACCGTTGAACTGCAAGGGAAGCTAGCTGAATTATTATTCAGAAGCCTGTAGCACAAGGAGGATGGAAAGGAAGCTGAAGCCAGACTGCTTTGTGCACAGGATGGAAAAAAAATTCAGGCAGGGAGCAGGAATTGACAGCAAAACATGCCTTAAGTGAGCGACTGTGGGCAACCAGCAGAGGAACGTTTACGTAAACAAGCAGCGGACCCAAGGAGAAAGCATCACAGGCCATTGTGAGACACTTGACCTGAACCTCCCATGATGGACAGTACCCCCCCCCCCCTCAAAGCATCCTCCCCTTCACATACCGATTAAGAGCGTAGATATTTATAGCAACGCCTGGCCAAGTGAATGCTGAGCTTCAGGGTTGGGTGAAGAACCTCTCTCAGCACAACAAAGGTTTCTAGCTCAGTAGAAGCAGAATAGACTTCCTGTGCCTTTCAGACAAAGTCCTCCAGCTGGTTTGCTTGCGTAATACACCCCGGGTGTACGAACTGCCAGCCAGAAGACACTTTGATGTAAACATCTTAAAACTGAAACGCACTCAAGATCCCTACTTGAGAGTACAGCCAACGCGCAGTTCTCGAGCTTGATCCTGTGTGGTATTTACCGTGGGGAGATTAGGGGACATGAGAGGTGCAGGTAATTCCCCGCTCGTTAATCGTTACACAACAGCAATTAGTGATGCGCCGATGATTGATTTGAATAAACCCGCAATCTCGGTTTAGCCCAATTAAGTTAATTAATCATCCATAGACTGTCTGGGTCAAAGCACTCTACATTTTGCAAAAATAAGTAAATAAATAAAGACTCTCTTTCTAGGTGTTTCAGATGTTGTGGCAATTAGAGGACAATTTAATCTGATGAAAGATAAATAACCGAAAATTGCCATGAAACATTTGCCTGCAGACGAAAGTGTTTTTATTGACGCATGCTATTCGTGAAATTGGTTTGTTAGGCTGGGGATTGGTTGCGGCGTACCGCAGCCCTCGTCTTCAAAGGCAATTTGATTCCACGCCTGTGTGATTGGTATTTCGATAGGCGTGATGTAAATTACAGTTTACCTAAACATGATGAATAGAGCTTAATTTCAAGCCTACAACCAACCTGCAGAAATGGTATTGTCATGTGATTGTGTTGAGCTATCAGTCAACGCAAACATAGCTGGGCTGGATTTTTTTATTTTTAAAATTTTTTTATGAGATGCCTCACCTCCACTTCCTGTATCCATCAGAAGTAAATCTAATTAATCAACTGGATGTTCATTAGTATAGTGAATTATAGTAGGCAGTTGACATCTTGTTGTGAGTTTTTTTTTTTAAACCAAAACCCAGAAATGTTTACTATACAGGGAGAAGAACTGATGCTTTCCTGCTCACGTAGGCCTGATCCATCCTACGTACTGATGTAAGCCTACGGTTGTTATTGGGAGATCTTGTGTGGTAGCTGCAAGTTCCCTAACGGGACCTGTGCAATCATAGTCTGCAGCACAGCACAGTGGGATACATCCAGTCTGTTTCTGACTTAATTAAAACCTGGATTCATTAATATATTGTTTCCTTTTCAAGGGAAAACGGCCTTAATAGTGTTTGTGTTTATCTTGACTGCTGAGAAGCTTGGGTATAACTATACTGACATCCATCTGTCTCTGCCGTCAAGGAAATGATGTACATATCCATCTGTTCCGGCAGTCTAGGGCACAAGCACGTGAAAAGAAGCCGGAGTCACCAGAGAATGCCCACGTGAACGTGGGGAGAACAGGCTTCTCACGAGCAGGAGTCGAACCCACAACCCAGGAGGCAAGAACAGTGCGGGTCAAAGCCCATGTGTCAACCTAGGCAAATGTGAGCACTGGTGGCGAATATTGTGGTGGAATGTCGGGGGGGCCAGTGGCTTGTCAATGGCGGCTGAAGGGTTGCCTGGCATTGGGTGAGAGAATATGGTCGTACCAATAAGATTCTGTTATTCTTAACGAGAACCTATCAGGCAAAAAGATATATATTCATTGAAAACACACTAGAAATAAGGTGATATTTACACCGGTAAATTATGGAAACGATGTGAGAATCCCAATTTCAGCATCATAAAGCATGGCTCACTTTTAATATTTAATATCGCCGGAGCGGTACGGCACAATCTGTCTGTAGATCAGTTTAGCTCCCCGCCTAGCTCCCGCCGTCCTGTTTGTTTACATTTCGTCTGCGACCTGCGTGTTCTCCATCCCGTCTCTGCATTTACGGCGTCACAGATCGCAGTCTTACTGGTGGGACGCGGATCGCTCCGCTCAGACCGGGCGGTATTAAAAACCGATAACGGCCTCTTCTCTCTAAGGCTTCAGCAAAGCCCGAAATCTCGGTCTTTGTTATATCCTTAAAAATAAACAGATGAATATTGCGTGCAGTATATGCAGCCAATTTGTTTTTTTTTAAGTGAAGTTTTTAAAAATGTTTTTCATACTCAATGTGGAAATGTATTTTGAGCAGTTATAGGTTTTTTTTTACATTGTTCTGGTACATGCAGCGTATCGGCGTGGTTCATAATTGCCATGGCAATCCCATAATGCACCTTGCCCTGAGAAAATGAGAGAATCCAGCCATTTATTAGGTCAGAAACGTGTAGGTGCTGAGGCGAAGCTAGCTGGTCTCCATTAGCCATGTGCTGGGCTGCTGATAAGACCTGGGCTTGAGTTGTCATTGGTCACGGTGGGTAAACAAGAGACAACTTCCCTTAATCAGGGCCCTGTAGCTACTTGCAGTGTGCAGCTGCTGGTAAGGGTACAGGCAGGGTGTCCCGCTACGTCAGGAGTGGCCCTTCCCAGGAGCTACCTCTCAGTCAGGACATCTGTCAACGCTGAGATTCAAGATTCAAAGATTTACTGTCATTCATCAAGAGTCTGAGGTACTAAGTTCAATGAAATTCTTCTCACAAATGACAAGATGACAAGGTTGTGACAGTACAGTAAAATAAAAACAACACATATGTTAAGATCAACAGTAAATAAACCTGAAATAAGCAAGGGCATTTTGAAACTAAATAGTGATATGAAGTGTAGCGGTTGAGATTCGGGGCAGATTCGAAGCAGTAAAGACATTAAAGAATTAATCCTGAAATGAATAACTGTCGAGCAGTCTTACGACCTTAGGATAAAAACCATACCTAGATCTTGTGCGAGTGAGAGTAGTTCACTGCTCCAACAAGCAATTAAGCTCAGGTAAGAAATTACCAGACAGGGTAGGACCAGAATCGAGCTGTCTCCATCCTCAGCCGGGTCTTCGCATCCCTGAGCTGTATGCGTTTAGCATATTTGCACAGCTGTTCTGTATTTCCATCTGTATGATTCTGCTTCTGGTTAAGCATCCTCAGAGCCTCCCAGGCCAGCGTGGTGCAAATAGCTGTAAATCAAAATAACCTTTAAATGCTAAAATCAATGCTCTGGCCTTAATTGGTTTTAATTTCATTTCTAATTAGTTCACAATGAGGACAAATTTATGTTGCTACATATTTTACTCTTCTTCATCTACCAGGCTGATATTTGTTTTATATATGTTTAAATATGTTTTGTGTTTATAGCAAATAATGAACAAATGTTTCTTTTCTGCGTAAATCCACACTCTGTAAACATAAACCAGACAGTCTTATGATAATACAGCCTCGATTTTTTTATCATTGAACGTTGTTATTTTTGTTATGTCTTGTTCATATCATGTTATGGGGAATTCTGTCAACATAAAAAGGCTTCCGATATGCGGGTAATGATGTGTGATGTGATTGTGCAGTTCCCCTTGCAAATGGATAGCATGCAAATGAATTGTTTTTGATCTTGATTACCTTATAATTCACATGTGTGTAATAGTGATGCAACATTTACAGTCAGCTAAGCTTCATTAAAAGTGCGTGTATATATACCCTGATACTTATGGAGCTGGAGGCACCTTAAAGCCAAAGGGTAATTGTGTTTATGGGATCTGTGGGAATCTTTTCCGGAATCATTTGTGTTCAATCTCTTCCTTGAGCATGAGCCAAAGCGTCTACATAATGAATGTGGCTGAGTTTAGGCATTTGTATAATGACGTTGTCTTGTTCATCGTTGACTTGTTTGTTGTTTGTTTGCTTCTGCGTGTCAGAGCAAACGTTGCGTGTTAGATGTATGCACCCCTTCTGTTGTGAGGAGGCTGATTTGAATAGGATAGTCATTAACTACCAGCTTTCTTTTCACAAATTCATCCATACTCAAACTGCAGCATCCATAAAACAGTTGGTAAAACTTTGAGTAGGCACCGGTAACTTAGTAACTCAGTTGCCACCCATCCATCCATTTACTGAAACTGCTTGCCCCTTTCAGGGCCACAGGAGCCTATACTGAGTTACTACTGAAGTACAAATCATAAACAAATACAGTAACTGCACGAAATACTTAAATCGGTATGATCAACAAATAATGAACGAACATAGTATCAGCCCGTAACTAAGACTTAGTTTCTGGTTAATTAATACATTAAGTAAGAGTGGAATACTACATTATTTGTGCTTCCTCATTTGTGAAGTGTTGCCAAACAGTCTACTTAATTCATCCTAAAAGGTAACACTCCCAAGGAGTCTACAGTAGTACTCCTGCCGGTGAGATGAGATTGCGCCACCTGGTCATAGTTTAGCATCGCACCATAAAATATCCATTTAACAATTTGACTTTCTTTTTGTGAAAACTCATGTCAAAGTATTTTGCTGTTTATAATCTTGCTGTAGGTACTAGAGTTTGCTTCTGTTCTTTTTTTTTATTTACTATTTTGGTGGTGGTTGGCTCCTGGTGAGAACCTCATGGGGGCAGGGGGGCTGGTGTCCCATGTTACACCAAATTCTGTGGCTGCTGTGCAGCATGTCAGTTTAAAGCCCTCCCTTCCATCCTATGAGTATAATTTCAGTATATTAAAGTGAGATATAATACAGTATATTAAAAAATGGCGTAAGTACTGAGCAATAATTTTCGCTTGTTTTTCAATTTTTCACATGCTTGATTTATTAAGATTTTTTATTATAATATATTAAACCGTATGAAAATGTGAATGCTTGTGTATGTTGAATACACACTTTCATTCAATGGAGGCAATACTGAGTGGATTCCATATTTATTAGATTTCATCGAAGCACTTTTGAACACAATAACAGAAAATTAACTTCAAGCCTTGTGGTTAAGTTCAGGCCTAGACCACAGCAAAAACATTTCAAGACCAGGAGGAACTGAGACCACTTCTGCAGAGTAACTGTGTCAGAGGTCACAATATGTGACAACAGCCGTTGGATCTTGTGACCCCAAACAAATCGGGGAAAAGAGAGATTCGGCAGTGAAAAACACTTCAGGTGACTTTTTCATGAATAGAAATTATAATCCTGGAAAGATTTCACGGCTGGGGTATACCAATCAGCTTCAGCAGAGGGGGCACAATTTTTTATAGCAGCTGTCAGATCTTGTGTACCCTCCGGGCCCCGCCCCCCCCCCCAGCACCCGGAACCCACCCAGCCCCACCCAAGCCTCCGAGCTGGGCGGGACGAAAGAAAGCCAAGGACATTAACAAAACACACCCA
>JAODKM010000059.1:1398806-1419760 GCA_026780845.1 Petrocephalus sullivani | reverse complement strand
ATCTTGTGGGCCCCCCCCCCCCCCCGCCCCAGACAAACCAAGGACAGGGACTCAGCAGTCAAAAACACTTTGGGTGACTTATCATAAATATAAAATATAATCCTGGAAAGATTTCATAACTGGGGGTGTCAGCTCGGGCAAACTGGTGACTGTTTAACACAACTGGCATCAGATTTCATGACCTAAATGTGGCTTTTGAAAAAGCAACAATATACCATTCAATTTTAGGCAACATCATATCTAGCATTCCTAATTATGGCTGCCCTCCGTCCCTTATAATATGGGATTTTCCAGTATAATATGGCACGCAGCATTTTATGTTCCAGTACGAGACAATTCTGTATATTATAAGGGACAGTGGCAACATAATTCTTAATTGTCATGAAATGTATTGCACTGCAATACACAATATTTTTGTGACAGTTGTGTAAGTATCAGAATGCGATACAGTGTTTAAGTATCAGAAAGTAAGATAATGAAACTAAGAAGCAGAACTATTGTGTTGTTTTTAACATTCGTTTATTTGAAATTTGTCTTTACATACACTGTAAAAATATAATGTGGAGATAACTTTAAATAAATAAATCAATAAAATAAGATAAAAGTAAAGCAAATTGCTTCTGTTAAGTGTTACTAATATTGATCTTAATTTATTCATGAGTTTTCCGGTGTCATGTTTAATTGTGATTATTACCCCCTTCCCCCCCCCCCCCGGCCAAATTCCCAGGAGGACTGCTACTATTCACCAGCCAGGTTGTGATAAATCTGAGCAGTTAGCTAACATATCGGATTGTTAAAAGAAGTGTAAATTACCCTTAATGACCTCTTCATTGTCTGTGCGATGAGATCTCCTGAATCCTTACACAGACAAGAAATCCATTGCTAAAAAAAATATCTGAATAGGGGCAGTCGAATAAAGGAGATGACTCTTCACTGACCCCCTTAGCCACTGGCTGTTGACTTCAGAACTTATGTCTTTTGATTAGAAAAACCAGCCAAAAAGCCAGATTTAGTAAAAATATTGCGAAAGATCCAGCCAAGGGGAATCATAACCAATCAGAAACTGATGAGGTAAAGAATGAGACTTTTGTTGCTACAGTGGGCGGGATTACTGCACTCTGCCAATCACTGATTGGTCCAGCTAAAACCCCGGCAGTGACTTAGAGCTTACAGCAACCTGACTCAAACCGGGGGTCAAACCAACATCCCCCCCCAGCACTTGTAAGAAGTCTTTATAAGTAGAGCACATGTGTAACATAACAGGTCATGGCAAAGGCAAAAAAGATTCCCACTGAGTGGTAATAGAACTCCTGACTGGGAACGTCTGAACCACCCCACAAAGGATACTTTAGCTCTGATTGTTCCTCTGAGCAAACCACCCTCACCACCCAAAATAATCCTTTGCCTACTTCACATTAAGTATGCTTTTTTTTCAAATAATAAACAGGGCTTACCGGTATTTTCTTCCAAAATGCACAATCCACCTGCAACTGAAAGAAAATGATCAGATAAATGCAAAAGATTTGGTGCCACTCTATCCATAAATCTTTACATTAAGAGCCCCTTCTACTGTAGCATGAACAGGTCTGATGCATGTAGATGAGGCAGACAGTATTGTGAAATGCAGCAGTGATTTATCTCATCGTTCTGTCCCAGCTGCACATAAGATCAGATCTGACTACCATGAGCCAAAGTATAATCTTAACAACCTATCCCCCACCCCCAGGGGTGTGTTTATTGTTTTTGGGGCCCCACTCAAGAAGACCCCCCCTCCCAGTGTAGTGACTTTCTCTGGCCAACAGGGGGCCCCAAACCCCCGGGGGTCGGGGGTGGGGGTTGTATGGCTAATGCTTGGTTTGAATGGCTGCCCCTCCCACACACACACACACACACACGCATAAGAATTTTCCAAACTTGAAACTGTTGGTTTTCATTAAGCTTCCAGGGCAACCTAGAAATGCCCTTGGCTGATTGTATGTCCTGATCCATATATGTACATTATCTGCATTGTTTGTGCATTATTTACTGTGGTATTATTTACCATTCTGACATCTCGCTTTCTCTTTATCATTCCAGCAGCAATTTGCAGGGGCCCAGGTATTCTCCCTCTCTCCCTCAGAAATAAGGGAGGCCATAAAATGTTGCTATTGGGGCTGGAGCGAAAGGTTATTTACAAAAATACCTTTCCCCTGGAATAATGCGAAGAATGATGAAACCACATTTGCGTTTAATTTAGCTGTACAAACGTGTGTCATGGTTGGAGAAGCAGCCAATGGCCGGGGGGCCTGTATTAATACAACTAAAATACCTGTGACAGTCACAGCTATGCCTCAGCTGTGAAATATCATCCCCCCCCCCCAAAAAAAAAGCCTGTTTAAAGGTGTCTTTACAGCAGGAATGGTGAATTAAAACTCCCAGCAAGTGTTCCCCATATAAAGACAAGGAATTATAGCCAGGAAAGTAATGAGGAGGCGACCAGAATCAGCCGGGATGCGTCTGAAATATTCCGTCGCACATGGAAGAGTCTGTGATTTAATTTGCTGTAAATTCCAGAATCCCCGGTACTTTCTAAATGATACTGTGAATGTAAAAAAGGAACATAAGATAGTCTCAGATAATAAGTAAATGCTTTGGGCTTCGCCTCTGGCTGCTCATTGTGCTGTTCCAGACTCGGCAGGCTCACCCTGCACTGCCTCAGTACATGTGCGATTAAAGGTACGGTCCTGCTGTGTGCCATTAAGCTATACGATTTCCCCAGCTAATTGGCGACATATCTGTTTGTTCCGCTGCCGGCAGAGACAAACAATGGGCACTGCAGCTCATGGGTATTGTTCACCAGGCTTGCATTTATCAGCTCAGGGAGACGGACGGGGAAGAAAAGGGATTGTTTCACAAGCCTATAATTAAATGACACAGATGGGTTGATCGTCCTTGGACCGTTCCTGATTTAAATGACAAATGGGGAAAGTGTAAGAACATTGTGCGGAAAACGAGCTCGTACATCTCAAACGTAATACTGTGCCAGATAATTCTTTTTTTTTTTGTAATAACTGCTGCGTATTTAGTCAATAGTGAAATATGTTTTAAGAGGAATAGATTATTCTTGATTTAGCCAATGCAGCGAAATGCACTGTAAAGGTAAATGGCCGGCTGTTCCATAACGAGAGAGAGGGAATCCAGTTCTTGGGTGACCCCTACAGGGCGAGGGAAGTGGGTGCAGTGTGCCGATGCCCACTTGAGCGCCCTTCAGCCTGGGGCACGCAGGGAGGGAGCGAATTACCCTGGAGAAACAAGGTGGGCAGGGGTTCCGTGACACATGACATTGATTCTGTCCCCAAAGCTGCTGGCTACACTCCATCGCGGCAGGAGCAGCCTGTGTACACAACTCTTGTTTGGAATTAGGCAATTACCCTCCAAAGATTATCCCACAATGCTCTGCTCGTCAGAATTACAATATCATTACGCATCACTGTTATTGCCTTTGTGTTGGTCATCATATTATTTTGTTTAATTATTTGCTTAAATTTCAGGGAAAAGCTTTCTCTAGGATACAGTTGCAAGGTCCCTGCAGCTCCTAGCACCAGCTTTGCTGTGGTAAATCCAGGGGTTTGACCAGTGTGCTGACTGCCGGGGAAATTGGAGGGAGCATTTTAACTAGAAATCTGCAGGCACTTTAGGACTGAGAGCAGGTAGGTGTGGAAAAAAAACCAACATGTTACATGGGTGAAAATCGCCTCAAAATCCAGGGATTAGCCTGGCCAAGCCCTGCTGGGAATACATTAAATTATATATGTAATTAAAAACCTTATGCAGATGTTGACAAGATTAAGTCAATATCCAGCATCTGTGCAGCCACAAAAACAATATGTTTTTTTTTGGAATGTTCTTTTGGGTCGGTGCTGGTCAACCCATTAGGTGGCATAAGCGGCCACTAGGGGCGCTGCCTTCTGAGTCGGCACAAACTTAGCAGGCCAATGTCACTGGGGCGCTAGCAGTGAAGCTTACCGTCAGGGGTGATGATGAAGCTTGCCTAAGGGAATTCAAAAAACAGTACAACCTTATGACACACTTCCATATATAGTCGGACTCTGTGTTGCTTCAAGGTTACTTGAAAAAAAGTGTTTACAAAATAACAGAAAGAAAACTATTTCAATATCGGCTTATAATCACCGGTCATGGTGATCCCAACTGCTCCCCGAGCAGAGTTTTATACAACGCCAGGGCGTGTGTTCTCTTGTGTGCTCTTAAGGTAAAAGCCAGTACATTAAGCTTAGCCAGAGAATTTGAATGACCAGACTGTGGAGGTCGCGACTGTCCAATATTTCAGATGTGATCATGTCAGGATAACCCACAAGTCAAATTTCATGTTCTGTCAAGGTTTTGTACATAGTCTGGTGCCACGCTTTGGGTTTAATACATGACATTTATTATTACCTTTTTTCAACTGCAAATCCTGCTAGATTATTTTTAAATATGAGTGCTGGTCTGCTCACTTTATCTTGAATCAGAACAGAAACTTTCTTATCACATGATTATACCTTTTCTTCAAATATCTCTAAGGTGCAGACTATCAGGGACTATTGTAAAACAACTGCATTGCGTACTGTGCTCACGCTGTTCCTTAATTGGCCGTTCCTTTCCAATATAAGTCTGCTATGGTCCTCTGTGGCAAAACCAAAAAACAGCGGAGACGGGCATTTAGAAAAGGCGTCCCACGTGACCTTCGCGAAGCGAACGCCTCACCATCGTTTTGTTGATGAGCTCTTATTTCTTTTCTCGCGACTCCAAGATCTGACAGTGAAATGAATGGTGTGTATTTCCCAGGAGGAGAATAATTGTTGTCGAGGCGCGATAAGGAAGTTATTGTGCATCCCGAGAACCCCGTAGAGCTTATGGCTGTGGTTTAATCCACACAATTACAGGGTTGCATCTGGGAATTGAATTGTTTCAACCTCGAGGACCAGACTTCCTGCAGAAACATTTGTGACTTCCTCATACCTGCTCGATTGCAATTTGACACGCATGCATCCATTCATTTTATGCACGTATATATTTGTATAGGGATACAATCACCATAACTGCTCTTTCTGGGTAATGATAGCATTACCCATAAGGCATAGTGACAACTAACAAAAGTTCCAGAGTGATGACAATCACAGGCGAAGGAAAAAGGCTACACGGAGGTTTGATGCAGTGATCCAAGACACACAGGAAAACAAAGAACTGAATATTTACAACGCAGAAGTTCAAGCATGCATAGAAGGCTTTGTCGACGACGTAGAACTTCAGATGAGCATAGAAGGCTTCGTCAACACATCCGCTTGTTTGCAGGTGGTAAGGAGTCGTCCCCCGGGGTCAGTAGCTCGCGGAGTCCTGTTGAGAGTACAAGTGCTGCATTGAAGTTGTTTTTTTCTGATCTTCTCTAGATGTCCCCAAGTGGAAGAAGCGTTAAATATATTTACATTTATTTATCTGCCTGACGGCCATATTTGCGGTATTTATGGGGCTATACAGTGAGGCATGCAGATTTAAATAAAATTTCAGAAAAAGAATTGCTTTGGATGAATCCATCTGTTAAGTAAGTTATGTATAACTGAGGAAACGGGGCCAGCTAGTCTCAGGAGCGAAGAGCCTTGCTCAAGGGCCCAGTGGTGGAATCACCCTGCTGACTATGAGATTTGAGCCAACCAACCTTCCGATGACTGGGTACAGAGCACTAACCCACAGAGTCACACACTACACCTGTTTCACAGTTCAGTCATGTAAACTGGGCCACAATTAAGAAATTCAGGCTTTGCCTTTTCCTGTCTTTGTTTACAAGCGTAATGAGGTTTTAGGGAAGTTTTCAGCAGTACCGCTAACCCAGCCCCGACCTTACCCCCCCACCCCGCAACTTGAGAAACTTAGACAGAATTTTAACAGCATGGGCTGTGTTCACTTTCCAATTTACCCGAGTTACTGCACACACATGCTGAGAAAGAGGAGGGGGGGAAAACGCAGGAAAAACCCAGAGAAATTACAGGCTGCTTTTCATCAGAATTTTGGCAAGGCTGACCTGCGTGGAATAATTATCAGTTACCATAAAAATAGAGCACCGGGCTGCCGATTTGCATGGCGTACACACCCGCTCAAGAAAGAGGAAGCAGTGTTTGTGAAGCCCACCTATCCGCCAACCTTCCCCTAGTACCCCAAAGCCCAGTCCGAAAGCACCTGCATCCAGAAGCCACATGCTCCTCTCGCCTCCTATTGCCTCCTATTTTACACCTACTTTGTTTTGGCTCTGTCCCTGGCCGATCTCTGTCGAAAGCCAATCCCTCAATAATCTATCTTTTCACTCGTCAATCTCCATGGTTTTGCTCACAAATATGAAGAAAGAGTTTCAGTTGTATAGGTTCATAGTTATTCAGCTCAGCTCTATTTTGAAATCCCCCCCCTCATCCTGGATACTGATATATTCTTATTAAATTTTTTTTCTCTCCTCAGGATACCGGCATTGATTACTGCAGAGTCCATCTAAAACCCCAGGATATTTCAGTCGCTTTCTGGTATAACCAGTTCAAATTAATTACCAGAGCTCAAAACACACTGAGTCGCTAACTGTAAGGAGCAAATGTTAAGGGTGCCATGCAGTGCCTGTGTGCAGGCGCTACAGCCTCTCTGCTTGTGACCTGGATTTCTAGTTTGCAGATAAGTTTGGGACACCCCCTACTCTCTGCTTCTTGCATAACTCGATCCCCCTCGGTCGTGAAAATTTCATTTATCTATCGAACCAACATTCTATTATTTCTCCATAAGTAATGTTCCATAAGTATGTCATCTGCCCACAGATGACCGCGGTCTTCAGTTTGTGTGTAAAGAATGTCCAGGTGTATTATTCTGTACATATATTTCATAGATTGCTTTATGTGTTCCAAAATGTTACAGGGATTTAATCTACATAATTCATTTTAAATGCAGTTCTCTTCTGTCATCCGACTACATCCCCCATAATGCATGGGAAATTTGGAAATCCTATAAGGCAGCATAATGTACATGCTTTATATGTAAACAGGGGCACTATAAGGGGGGTGGGGATTTAGAACAATGCCAAGGGGCCCCTGAGTGAACGGGGCCCAAAAAAATTTTGGATGGGTTGGGGGCCTGCTTTCATGGGGCCCAAAATCCCCACCAGCACCCCTGCATATAAACAGTGTCTTACAGCCCGCTCTGTGCATGCAGAGTTTGAATGCTCCCCCCAGTTTCATATAATAATGGGATAATGGGACAGGAGTAATATAATGTGTCTTACCAGTGTAACAACTTAAAGATGAGCTTTGACAGAATGATGTTGATTATTAGAACTTTTTTATTGTTTTGACTGCTTTTGTGCACTTGTACCAAAAGTTTCTTGTGGAACACTGTTTCCATGGTGACCAGATATGTAATTACCTTTCTTTTTTTGTTTTTCTGTCTTAGATAAACAGAAAAAACAGTGACTTTCGATGCTGGGTGCCACACAGTGCTTTTTATGTTTGAATCAGGTGATTAGCGCACAGAAATAATTCACAATCAAACATCTCATGTGGAACTACTGCGAATCATTACCTCATTGAATACCAGTGGAGAACTTCACCTCTGACAAAAACTTCTCATTACACCACTAGTGGACATTTCTTAAATTTCATGTAATAGAATTGTAGAGTAAAATGCAGGTGAAAATCCTACCCTTAACCCAAACCCAAACTATAATAGTACACTAATCTAAACATAACCCTAACCCTAATGCTGCACTTTGGTGTGCTTCACATTAAGACCTTTCTCCTGCTGTGAACCTTAACATGTGGTTCCAAATGGAAAACCAATGCAGAAGAAGAACAGGTACAAATAATATGCTAGTTAGCCTTGATGATCTACATCTTCCATTCCATTCTCTTCTTGACCATCTGTCTCTACAAAAGTATAACAACGATGAACTTGTTTCCAATGTGCAAGCTGTCATTTGGTAGCCAAAGTTTTCCAGTCGTTTTATGAATATCTGATCTGTAATCAGTCAGTAGCTGTTGTCATTTCTGTCTTTTATACCACCGACAGCTGACAGTTTAGTTGACGTGCGTTTATCCTCCGCCAAATGCCCTCAGGAATCATTGGAAACCAACGCATGATTTCCTTTGCAACGCAAAGCTTCCAAACTGGCATGCCGAGGCAGACTGACATTAATTGGATTATATTTGAAATAATTGTCATGCCCATGAACAACTGTGATACAATTTAGAGTTTTCTTTCTCTAGTTTGAATTAAATATAAGTACAGTTGGTGTCAAAATATGTCACTTTATTTTGTTTATTTCGTTTATAGCATACAATTGTTCTTTTTTACCACATTAAAACTTGGCAAAAAATCATAATAAAAAATATAGGCATATATTATGATGTAGAGATTTGCCGAGAGGGAGTTCACTATATAATTTACTACTGGCTTTATTTTATTGACATTATATAAATAATAGGACAGGCAGGTATAGAAAATGGATGGATGGATGGAAATTTAACAGGAGACTATATATCAGAGATCATGATCTCTTTCCAAAGAGGAAAATAGATAATACAGAGCTTCCAAGCCCCTGATTGGCTGAGGATCTGGCAGCTCTACACATTAGTGTAGCCGTGTTTCAGCTGGGAGCTTCACGCTCCCCAAAGTAAAGGTGTTCAAACTCATTTGTCAGTGGTATGCAGCTGCCAGGACCCTGCATAGAGGGCTGGATCAAACGACGTCCATCTTCTCACCACTGCCTTCCTTTTAGTGGAGGAATCTGAATCGAATTAGTGGGAGTGCTTTGAAGTAGGAGCTGTTATTTCACTGGGATTTCAACGGGACCAATGGTTCTGCCTACATGTATATAATATAGGCACTATTATGCAAAATAGGCATTGAGATTCTGGGTTGCAGTCAGCATCCCAGATGAGTCGTAAGGAAGTGAAGGAAATAGAGATACAGGTACAATTGCAAGAGGTACAGGTACACTGGGCTGAAGTACAGGTACAATGGTAAGAGATACAGGTATAATGGGCAGAAGTGCAGATGTAATGGTAAGAAGTGCAGGTACAAAGGACAGAAGTACAGTTACAATGGTAAGTGGTACAGGTATAATGGGCAGAAGTGCAGGTGTAATGGTAAGAGTTGCAGGTACAAAGGAAAGAGGTACAGGTACAATGGGCAGAAGTACAGGTACAATGGGCAGGTGTAATGGTAGGAGGTGCAAGTACAAAGGACAGAGGTACAGGTACAATGGGCAAAAGTACAGGTATAATGGTAAGAGGTGCAGGTATAATGGGCAGAAGTGCAGGTATAATGGTAAGAGGTACAGGTATAATGGGCAGAAGTACAGGTATAATGGTAAGAGGTACAGGTACAATGAGCAGAAGTACAGGTATAATGGTAAGAGGTACAGCTACAATGGGCAGAAGTACAGGTATTTTGGTAAGAGGTACAGGTAAAAAGGGCAGAAGTGCAGGTATAATGGTAAGAGGTACAGGTACAATGAGCAGAAGTACAGGTATAATGGTAAGAGGTACAGCTACAATGGGCAGAAGTACAGGTATTTTGGTAAGAGGTACAGGTAAAATGGGCAGAAGTGCAGGTACAATGGTAAGAGGTACAGGTATAATGGGCAGAAGTACAGGTATAATGGTAAGAGGTAGAGGTATAATGGGCAGAAGTACAGGTATAATGGTAAGAGGTACGTGTAAGAGGAAGGTAGGAGGTAAGTGATGTAAATTGTTTAATATATTAATGCTCGAATTTAACTAGTCATTTTAGTTTTCTTATTGATATCAGATGGTTGGATTCACTCATCATAAAACCACATATACATAGCGAAAACATCCACATGATTCGTCCCTATTTATTGTCCTTTAATGTATGTTACTTCTCCATCATCACCAAGCGCGTAACGCAAACTTTTTTGGGGGGGGGGGAGTAAAATGCTCGCTATACATGCCAATAAACGCAAAATGAAATAAGCTTTAATGGTATAAAATTGGACTTTAAATGGAAATCACTAGCCAGCGGGCTGCAGGCGCGTGTCTCTGGTTTCACCCTATTTATTCTTTTAATCCACGTTTCTCATAGTACAAAAGAGCCTTATTTGTGTCGTTAAGCGGTGCTGTCAGATTAGCCAGCGGCTACCGCGCACAACGTCTGCCTGCACGGCACCTGCTTCTCTTTGTTTTTATGCTGCACAAGTAAACACATCTTATTGCTGAGCTTCCTTTTCTTTAAGGGATCTGTTCTTGTATTTGCAGCCGTGATTATTTACCCCAAGGATGCTACCGGAGGAAACTTGAGTCTGGTTCGGAAAAAAGACGGCGTGACGGGATGAAAATTTCCTCAAAGCGCTTGCGTCCGATTCCACATTATTAAACCATCTGACCCTGCCAGTGGGAAGCTATGCAACTATAAAATGAATTCAGTTGTAATTATTAAAAAATGGCTTAAATCCTGTTTATGGTTCGCACATTTATAAACGATGAATTGGTAGTAAAAATAGCCGAATAACAAACAATTTAAACGCAGAAAAAACTGTTCCGTTTGGATTCGCACTGACTTCTTTGTTGGTTTATTTTGTTGCATGCATCGCAGTGCGTACCTAAATAAAAAGTGATGTTGTAAATGGTAAGTTAGAATGCAATATGGTCAAGTTTCTCATGTATTTAGCAAGTGCTTTTATTTAAAGCAACATATATTTTCAGCTTCGGTCCCTGAAGTAATTGGGGTTAATGCTGAAGGGTCCAGCAGTGACATCACTCTGCTGATGGTGGGATCGGAACCAGCAATCTTCTGCTCATAATGATCCAATCCCTAACCCATTGAGCAACAGACCACTCTGAAAACAAAATTATACCCAGATCTGACATTTTATGTTGTGCATGTCTTCATTTTAATTTGGTCACTTCGTACATGATTAAAGGTCCAGAGAGAGAGTGTGCGTTAATATCGACATTCTCACACGGAGGTGGAGGGGGCTGAGTGCAGGAGACGTGGAAGTTTCCCTTAGCTGCGTTGTAACTGCGAGTTGATTCTGAAGTAGGGTGCTTTATCTCGTCGTCTATGTGTCACCTTGTGGCTTATTACAACAACTGTTTATACCACTGGAAGAACTGAGAAAGATTAATGAAATGGCCGCGGATGAAATGCAGGAGAGGTTTATTGATCTGGCGGAACTGAGGTGAATATTGTTGATGCCACAGTACGACACGCGCAGAATCCCGCCTATGTGGTCTGGCCAGAGGAAGTATCAAGTGCCACGCTTATGTCTCGGTAACAGTGACAATTACCGGCCTTCCAGAGGACTCGGTAATTGGCCATTTCCGAGTGATTTAATGGCTCTTTGAAAACTGCGGGGCCTTTCCCAAATAACCTCTTACCCACGAGGGGTATGGGGGCTCCACGTTGTCCCAGTGTTCAGCCTTGAAGCCTGACCCCTCCAGGATGGGTTTGCTTCCTACCCACAGCTCTGTGTGTGCTGATTTCTCCCTCCGCATCCTCCTACCCTCCAGAAATGTGTGTTCTGGTGGATGCGTGGCCTGCGTTTCTTGCCATAGGCCCCAAGTTCACAATGACCCTGTATTGCAATGTTCCTCAACCTGGTTCTCCGGGAAGCCCCCCAGACAGTCCACGCTTTTGCTCCCTCTCGGTTTCAACTACACCTGTACCTGGTATTCTTGATTGGGTGGGAGCAAAAATATGGGCTGTCTGCCTGCAGACTGGGTCGAGACACACTGCTGTATAAGTGATTCTGGAAGAAGAAGGGATGGATGAATACAATCAATACAGTGTGTATCTCAATTAAATGCTGTTCTTATAATCAGCTGGCAGAGTGAGTCCAGTATTGGGCCCTTCAGCAAGGCCCTGAATCTCCAAATGCTCTTGGGACTGGCTGATCCTCCTTTCTAAAGAATGTGTGTGACTTTTTTTTCAAATAAATAAGTAAAAATGAAGGTGTGGTCTGCTTTCTTTCGTGCATTTTTCTTATGAAGTCGAGTCATTTCTCCGTCTGATAGGAAGGGCAGTAGCTCTCAATCCCTCATCTCTTGCAACCGCCCTCGTAATTAGAGGTGCCGTCCAAACATCTGCACATCCGCGACCTAATCGCCGCAGCGATCCCGCTAACCGCTGATGTACACGCGTGTGCACACTCGCGTAAGCACAGACGGAATTTTAACGGCTGAAGCGTAATGGAACCCTCCATGCTGGTGTCACAACACTGTGAATTATTCATCACCGGGCAAAAAAATGTAGTAAACGGAATCAGGATTCCCTCCCTCTCCCTTCGGAAGCCGAGCCGAATCTGATTACTTACGAAGACGAGAAATGAATTATTAAGCCAAGCCAAATTTGGACCCTTAAAGAACAAATTTGACGGTACATAGCAACCCAGCTACATGTGGCATCCAGCAACACACAATCATTTTCAACAGCTGGAGCAATAAGAAAGGGCGAGCTGGCATGCATGGATGCATGCTCTCTAATCAAGGCACAGGGAGATATCAAGGTGAGAGAGAGCGCCTTTTGTGGCCGGCCATGCACATACCCCCTTGAGTGGCCCTGGTGGCACAGTTTACCACAGGGTGCCGCTGGGACACGCAGATTGCGAATGGGCTCTATGTCTGGTCGTGGAGACAGCTTGGAATGCTGTCGCTAGCAGGTGTGTCGTTGTGCTGGGGAGCAGCCACTTCCTGTCATGCAAGGGAGAGTCGTGTCACCGGGGTTATCCGTATTAATTTGGCGCACCTGTCCATTATTCTCCATATTTAATGTAATATAGGTGAATTCGGTTTTGCTACCTCTAGTTATTCCAATTCTCCCTTCAGTTCAGAAACATGAGGTCAGGTTGTGTGTGGGCCTTGCACCCCTCTGGGGGTGTCCCCTGCCTCATGTCCTCAGTCTCCTGGGAGATCCTCCTGACATTGCACTGGATAACCAGTTATGGAAAATGGATGACTGTTATCTTTTTTCCTCCAGGGACATGCCGCTGGGTGTTTTCCTCCTAGGTATTGATGCTTTTCCCATTGTCCCCCCCCCCACCCAACTTATACCCCGGCCCGTCCCTGAACAAAGGCAAACCTCACAAACAAATACAGCGTTCAGTTTCAGCTCCGCGTTCATGTGGCGTCACCCGCTGCCCTTGGCTCCGGGGTTTTCGGAATTTAACACGCTTAACGGTCTGTATTTGAGACGGTCACATCCAGTTCACATGCGTTTACAGAGTGTCAGCGAGGACAGTGTGAAACGGAGAGTTATTCTGGGATTAATATAAATTCCAGACTGGCTGTTTTACAGCAAGACACAGCATCCCCCTTCCTGAATAACAGTGACCTGAGCAGAATGGTTTGCAGGAAGCTGTGCTTGTATATACAGTATGTTAGGGAAGTCATCCAGAGAATTATCCCTTACAGAAACACACATTCAGACAATTGAAAGATGCCAGCTCTCATTAACATTGTTTCAGACTGTAGGAGGAACCCAGAGGAAATACAAAAAACGCATAAATAACATTTAACCAATACACAGATGGGACTAATACCTGCAACCTTCGAGGTGTTACTGAGCTACCTACCTAATACCTGCAACCTTCGAGGTGTTACTGAGCTACCTACCTAATACCTGCAACCTTCGAGGTGTTACTGAGCTACCTACCTAATACCTGCAACTTTCGAGGTGTTACTGAGCTACCTACCTAATACCTGCAACTTTCGAGGTGTTACTGAGCTACCTACCGAGCCAGTATCCTGTCCTGGACATACACATTTTATCACAAAAAATACTACAGCTACTATTTTGTTTTTTTGTGATAAAAAGGGGCATTTTTTCCTGTTTATTTTCTGCACACCAGATTTAGCCAGTGATACTTTCGTAAAATTCCCTGTCCTGCATAATGTGGACTTCTTTACAGGTACATAACACTGGGGCAGGGGGTTTAGGAAGTAGCTAGTATATAAACACAAACAGGTAGTAAGTGCAGAATATTAATAGCAAGGTCAGGGACACAATGAGAGCTCTTTATTCTGCAGAGAGAAACTTCTCAAGACGTCACGCCATAATATTTATACTCGTATCTTTTAAGAAGGAACAAAGGGACCTCATCACATCCTGCTTATATTTATATCTTAGTTCCCATGGCCGCTGAAACACTCCAGGACTGGTCGACTTTCCATCGCATACATCTTTGGATGAGCCAATTGATTTTCCGTGTTGCTCATCTTGTGTTGCCGGATCCCGCCTTGTCTCCCATACCAGGAATCCGCATCAATCACCCGGAGCGACAAGGACCCAGCTCACGCACAACCTTATCCTCATCCGCGCAGTTGCCAATGTATCATCTGTCTATCTTTAAAATAAGTAAGCATATTTAAAAAAAAAAAAGACAGACACCCTTTTCCCCTGGGTGAAATCTTTAAATCTCTATACGTACCAAATTTCCGCGACTGCATGATGACAGCTCAACCTTTTGCATTATGTACATGACAAATAAACTTAAACTTAATGCACAGAATTTTAAGCTTCCACATCCATCCATCTTCCAGTTCCTCATCCTGTCCCAGACAGCCTACAGAGAAAGACAGGGGTATACTCTGGACAGGACGCCAGGCCATCGGCACACAAACATACACTATGGACAATTTACAAATACCAGCTAGCTGTGGGTCTTCAGGGAAACCTGCATGATAGAACGAAAATATGCAAACTCTACACTCACACACACAGATCAGAAACAACATTCAAACATCCAAACCTGGAAGTGGCTCACAGGAGTTTTACTTACAGAAACATGTTTTGGGGGCAAAATGAAAAATGATTGGTTCAGTGAGATAACCAATCAGATTCTGTGTCAGATCATCAGACCAATCTGATGTCTTGGTCCTGGACCCGCCTCCTCTACAGTCTGATTGGTTATCTCTCTGAACCAATCATTTTTTGTTCTGCCATCAGAACTTGTTTGTGTAAGTGAAACTCCCATGAGCCTGGAAGTGGGAGACAGCAGTATTACCCAGTGATACACCTCTCAGACTTTCCACAGATTTACTTAAACTTGCAAATAAACTGCTGCCATGGAAAATCAAGCATATTTTCGGGCAAATAATATCAAAATGGAAACTTTCAAGCTTTATTAGCCAACTTACCTTTACCAATAAACCAGTGCCTTTGAATATATCGGGTTAATCTGATGGTACTCAATCAGTAAAATTATGTCATATTTAATAATGTATTTAGATAATGCAACGACATTTTTAAAGAGTGCTCTTGGAAATATGCCGTCATTTACTCGTTAATTAATTAGTAACAGGATAAGTAGTCATTATGGCCCCCTAAAACCACTTGGCGTGCGACAGGAATGGCAGAAGAGGAATAGTTCATTTATTAATTCCCTGCATGTAAAACCAAAAAAAAAAGATTCGGCAGAAGAGTTAGATTTACCAACCAATTAGTGTCTCGGACTTCCCATGGTACAGCAGGCCATTCCTGGGACACCAGCCACATAATAAATTATATACATATATTGTGTTACAGGGACCCTCAGAATATAAAGTAGAACGTGCTGTAAATTTTTGCCGCAAATCAGAGATAAAGGGCAGGAGCAAAGTGGGTGTCCGTCATCTCATATTAATAAGAGGAGAGGGGCTGGGAGTGGGGTCCGGAAGACCGGGGGGGGGCTTTGATCAGAGCCAGAAGGTCAAGCTGCTGTCGAGACGGCAGTGGTAGGAGAAGGATGTGATTCATTTCACAGCGGAAACATTCACACCTACCATCCAACAGTCCAGAAAAGATACCAAATGACTAAAGGTCCTGTTTTTTGTTAGGCTACTCCCCTGGTCTTCATCCCCTACATGGGACTGATGTGTGATGTTATGTGTGGGGGCCACACAAAGACATAGCGGTGCCCCTGAAAGTTCTCTGGAACGGGCCTCCCTTCTCTAAAGCATTATGCCTGCACCTAAACTCATGCCCCAGAACCCCCTTAGTGTTTGGACCCCTAAAAGTCTTCATCTTTCTCGCGCATTATAGGTGGCCCTGCTTACGTGTTCCACACGTCTTATCAGAAGAAATGGAGGAAATTTTCTCTCTAATTCTTTAGCTTCTGCTGCAAATAGCTTGTATTATTATCTGTATTATATTATTACGGCTCAGCAAGTCAACATGGTAGCTTGTCCATGAAGACTACAAATAGGGATACTAGGATTTTTTTTTAAGACGTGGCGCATAAGAGGGGCCAAAATTCACATAGAGGGGCCAACTTTATCATTAGCCAAAGACATAATTGGTTTTTGGTGAGTGACAGAGGAGGCTAGTGTCCCTATGGACCCACCCCCTGTCTATAACCATTCATGTAAGGCACATGGTTTAGTTTCCAAATGGAGAGGCACTTCAATTCTGCCACCAGCTCTTAGTCACTTTATAACTGTGCTGATCACAAGTTGCCGGTGTGATACGAGCAGAATAGTTTGTCACATTCCTCCTCCCTCCCTCACGGGAAATGACACATGAATCATGCCTCACAATGATCGCCGTGTGAAGGTTCTCAGCTCACACTGGTGGGCTGTCCTGTGATCGTGCAGATCTGTAATCCATTGATGTTGGGAATGATCCACAGCCAACATGAAGGAATGACCGTAATGGAGGTTAGTGACCGTGGGCTCTCACTACCTGCTTGACAGCTGAAGCATCCTCCACCTTCATTAGCTTCTTTCTTTCAACCCTTGTTCCCACGAGAGAACATCCACTCCAACCAGAGTGGGCCAACGAGAAGCTAAAGGCACCTAGAACTTTTGTGTGGTCGAGCAAATACTATATAGTGAGTATCTATGGATATGAATCATCCATGCTTGTTCCTTGTTATATTCAAGGTTGGGTTAATGGTTGCTAATGGTTGCTATGTGAGGGGAACATTAAAAACATTATCACTCATGTGTCTTCAACCATGGTGTCTAGACTTCATTTTCCCCTCTTAATCCTTGAAGACTCTCTTCCTAGTTGGATAGCCAAGATAACCCACATTACTCCTACTGCTGTTGTTTGCTGTTTTTTGCATGTAAGGTTCATATATTATTCACAACATAATACTTTCCATAAGTCCTGTAGAAAAATGACCTCAATTCAGGACAGGTCTTTATCTTATCCAATCCATCCTGCTGCCTGGTCAGCAGTAATGTTGTGGCAATAGGCACATGATCAGCACCTTCTGTCACACAAATAACTTATTTTTTGTGAATTAAATATTTAGCATATTAATCTCTGTTACTGTCCCCTTTGAAGAACCATTGTATCACTATTTAACACTATGTCATATATATATGCACAATAATGTATACCCTCCATGCATGTATAAGGTAGATAGGTAAAATCATTAGGCTTAAAAACACAGGCTGTTCAGTTGCCTATTTAAAGTAAGCAATTAAATATGATTACCCATAGAATAAATTATAACAGTTACACAGTTTCTCCCAGTGTCCTGTCTATGTCACTGCCCCTGTTACTGAGTTAAATATACTCTAATTATTTATAGCTATACATAACTATAAGCATCGTGAGCTTATAGTCAGCTTCATGGGCAACAGCTCCATGTATAAAAATATTACAGCTAAGGATTTTTTTTATTCTGAGTATAAAAAGAGCTGCTTATCACACTTTTGTAAAAACGGGGAGGTCACATGACATGGTAACCATAACAACAGGTCACGCAGTACCCTGGGCCGGCTAACTATGTTGCATGTTCATAGAAACATAAAGGTAGACTGTGAAAGTTCTATTGCGAGTTCAGTTTTCAAATTTATGTGAACTGAGTCATTTTTAATGCACCCCCCCGACAAAAGAATGTCCTCAGTTGACATTAGGCACTAGCTGTGAGTTACCTCACATGTCCTTTGCTAGCGATACGATCCCGGCCCAGTTGTTCTCCAGTTATTTGCTGGAGTTTTCCCCCACAATGTCTGGGCAAGATACACGATGATCCCTATCACATAAACGAGTAGGGAAACGGCCCAGAATGTTCAGGAAAAGCATCTTGGGAGCATCAGCAACTGAAGCTAAATGTGACGTAACTAAATGTGAGTGTGGGGATGTGTCCTGCAATGGGCCGGTACCAAGGTGACCCCCCGCCTCACCCCCTGTGCTGTCTGAGATAGGCCCAAAGCTCAATGTGACCCTGAGCTGCACGAAAGGCAGAAAAGAATAGATAGATTGCTACTATTTATATCTACTATCCTATGGATTCAGATTAATTAATTCCATCTATGTTTATGTTCAAACTCAAAGCTGATTTAAATGCTCCATCAAATCTGTAAAATAACCCTCGTTCTAGATCAATACAGTTTGAGAGACATTGGAAGGACAACTGTAAATAAGTTCCCATTTATGACGAGAGAATACTGTACAAGAGGGTGCACGTTATCGACAATGTTACTCTTCGTTCAGTTTCAGCTTTACGGTGGGGCTGCTCTACACACCATAATGTATTTTTTACTGTTCTGTTTTCAACCCGCAATCGGAAAATCCCTTCGCAAATAAAACCATAATTAAACACTTACAGTACAGGATGAGATGAGTCGATGTTGTAAGAAAAGATACGTAATTAGAAATCCACACATTTCTGGGGTAGATTTTCATATTTGAGAATATAACTAAAACGCTGAAAATTATTTTCGGTATTCTGCATCATGACCTGTCTTACGTTACTTTAGTGTTCTGGTTGACGGAATTCTGTGGCTCTGCTAGCTAACCAGTACTCATACCATGCTATTAGCAGGGAGAAGCGGGTCCAATAAATAGCATGAAATTACACATGCTTGTCTGAAATCAGCTAGTGTACAGAAGCTAAGTGTTTCTGACTTGGCGAACGCTAACATGGTGTGACTCCCCGTTTTGATGGTTCATTAGCTGGAACTGCAGAAGGGCCACGTACATCATATTCAATAGAACTGGGTCAATCAGCAGGGTTCCGGAGGTATGGAGTCTGTCAGCTGCGTCGGGCCCAATTACTGATCAGCAATAATTAAATTCCTAGGACAACATTTTCCCCTTTGTTCTTCAGTCTTTGTTTTTATGTTGTTTCCTTTGACAGAGCTTTCCAGTTTAGAAAGATCCTTTTCGTTATGAGTGCGTGACATGTTTGTTATTTTAAAAGGTTATTTGCAGACAACTTTATCCAAAGCAACATGCAATTGTGAAGACCTGGTTAACCAGTCTCTGGAGCAACTGGGAATTAGGGGCCTTGCTTAAGGGCCCAAGAGCAAAATCACTGTGCTGATGCTGGGTTTCAAACCATGGGCCTTGCTATCACAGGCACAGCATGCTAACTGGCTGAGCCACACACCACCGGTACAGCTAGCTGCGTGGTGCACCTGTTCACTTGTCATATTTCCGATGCCACTGAAGGGTTAAGGAGTGATAAGGAGCGGTGCCCTTCTGGGCCATGCTAGGCGTCCTTCAAAATTAATTTTCACAGATTGTGTTCATTACATATACAATGTCAGCAGATCCCAGGTCACCATTATACACAAGACTTTCGTAATAAGTGGCCTTTCTCGTTGGCGACAAGCTGCTGCACTTTTAAATCGGCACGGGGATGAAAGTCTAAATCATCGCCGCAAGACCTCAGCAATGCTAAGCATGTCCCTGCCCCGTGTCAGAGGATGTGTCAGCAGGCAGCCGCGGAATTAATATGTAGAAGTTCGGGAATGTTTCATCAATTGTGGTCGTTCATAGTTTGCAAAAGTCAATTTTATAAAGATGTCAGGGTAATGTCTTTGGCCTGGTCCCCAAAGCGTCGAGAAAGTGCGACTGAACTGTAGAGAAATCAGTAAATGTGCCTAATAATTTGAAAACAAGGCCAATGGACTGTAAAGGGAAAATACCAGCTGCAGCGGCGGCAAAAATTTCACACGCTTATGACTTTGGGATTTTTTCTTCTTTTTTTTTGCAAATCGGTGTAATTGCCTCAGATTAAATTTGCATGAATAATTCCACAAAGTACAAACACACACACACACTTGGGCTGCCACGCTCTAAGGATAGTCGTCCTTTCCGGTTAACGGATGTGCAACAACTCAGAGGGACGCCCACTGGAAGCCCAGGCAGAGCAGGGGAAACATGCTGGCATTGCAAGTCAGGGCCGGATAGAGCGCACAGCCCCGGGGACAGCTCTGCACCCAAATCAGGGCCAGATAGAGAGTGCACAGCCCCGGGGACAGTTCTGCGCGCAAGTCAGGGCCGGATAGAGAGCGCACAGCCCCGGGGACAGCTCTGCGCCCAAGTCAGGGCCGGATAGAGAGCGCACAGCCCCGGGGACAGCTCTGCACCCAAATCAGGGCCAGATAGAGAGCGCACAGCCCCGGGGACAGCTCTGCACCCAAATCAGGGCCAGATAGAGAGCGCACAGCCCGAGGGACAGCTCTGCGCCCAAGTCAGGGCCGGATAGAGAGCGCACAGCCCCGGGGACAGCTCTGCACCCAAGTCAGGGCCAGATAGAGAGCGCACAGCCCCGGGGACAGCTCTGTGCCCAAGTCAGGGCCGGATAGAGAGCGCACAGCCCCGGGGACAGCTCTGCACCCAAGTCAGGGCTGGACAGAGAGCGCACAGTCCCGGGGACAGCTCTGTGCCCAAGTCAGGGCTGGATAGAGAGCGCACAGTCCCGGGGACAGCTCTGCGCCCAAGTCAGGGCTGGATAGAGAGCGCACAGTCCCGGGGACAGCTCTGCGCCCAAGTCAGGGATGGATAGAGAGCGCACAGTCCTGGGGACAGCTCTGTGCCCAAGTCAGGGCCGGATAGAGAGCACAGCCCCAGGGACAGCTCTGCGCCCAAGTCAGGGCCGGATAGAGAGCGCACAGCCCCGGGGACAGCGCTGCACCCAAGTCAGGGCCGGATAGAGAGCACAGCCCCAGGGACAGCTCTGCGCCCAAGTCAGGGCCGGATAGAGAGCGCAC
>JAODKM010000059.1:1351537-1362052 GCA_026780845.1 Petrocephalus sullivani | reverse complement strand
TCAATGGGGGGACGGTGGGGGGTTGGCGGCGGGGGGGGGGGGGGGCGGGGGGGGGGGACATTCAAAAATGGGAAATATCCATGGCAGTAAAATACAGCAGGCAATGTGACAATGCAAGAAAAGAGAGCATTTGGACTCATAAATCCCATCCCTCAAACTGTGGCATTTTAGTCCGCAGCTTTTATGGGGTCGAGCGTGAATGCATGTCTAGAACACATTTTAAGGGGGATTTTGTCGGCTCAGGGTGAAGGTTATGAGAAACTTAACAAAAATGTGTTACAGAGGCCTAAGTGTTAGAAATCTGCTAGGACCATTTTACGATGCAGGGCCTCGATCTTAAATTATGAATTAAATTTTAAGAAATATATTTAAATGGTCCAACCCAAAAACACAAAAGCGGTAGTACAGTTTTTCCAATTAAGGGTCTAATTAGCGTAATCTAAAACCTGCAGTACCAAGCGATGAATACAAGTGGATGAAAAATGCTGCTCTCACAGTAAAAGGGTCTAATGATTCATTCGGCGACGTGAAATGAAACTGTGCGCTTAATCTTTAAATTAAGTTAGATTTCCACGGAGATTAGCAGCCCTAATCAGGATGGCGGTCGTCATTATTTATGAATCAGATGAACTTCGGGCAGCCAATAGCATTAGTTCTGTCACAGAGACGGGGAGGGGGGCTGACTTTCGTTGCCAGCCTCGGAGAAAAGAGGCAAGGAGCGACCTGATGTCGCCTTTGTGTCGCGCTATCCCGTGTCTATCGGATCGGGTGCTACTATCGCAGTAGTCCACGTGCTGCCATTGTGACACTGGGTTTTTAAGAATTCAATGACAGCTAGTTTATGTTACTTTACCACTCAGAGGAAGGTGAATCTTCCGGTGTCCGCTGACAGTTCATCTTTTGAAACCTCTATCATGATATCTGGATGATCATGCAGCCTGACCAGTCCTGACAGCCCTTGACTGGTCACGCTTGTTCCCAGTCACGTCTTAAGTCATTCCATAGCCGACAATGAACTCTCGCAAGAGCAGCTAGGATGTAATAGGAAAGCCGACAAGGGTGACAGACCTATCTGCCTGCAGACGAGTGTCACTGAACGAGTCCAGATTATTCAAAAGCAAACAGCACGCCTGTGCACAAACATTATTTCTCAGTAAGTGCTGGGAAACAAACGCTTCGAGCTTGATTAATCCTTCGGTGCTGCACACACTAAAGACTGCCCTGAAGGCATGCATGCTATCTTAACTAGGGGCGTTCATTTTTAAACAATCGGGATTTAAAGCAAAAAAAAAAAACACCATTGCTACACTTATCAGCATGCATCTGGTGCATTTTTCATGGAAGGTGAAAAGGACTGGGTGCTTCCAGCTTCTTATAGACAAACACCACCCATGAAAGTAACGATTCAATTAATATCGTTTCTTCAGGAAGAACATCATCAGTTTAAACTCGGAGAAACGGGGGATGAGTAATCTGGTGCAAAACACTAAACACTTTTAAAGCTTCCAGATTCACACTACATTTCAAAATCAATATTTCATTAACGGGATAGGAAGAAGAATAAAAAAAAGTTTTATTCCCGGTTTAATAGCGAAAGTGACTCCGCGGATTGTAACAGGTCCTGACCTGAGCGCTTCCCTGTATGGTGTTAATGCTCCATGCGCGCGGAGTGCAGCGCCGTATGCATGACTCCTAAGATAATACGACATCTCCGGTACCAACATGCTTCAAAGACGGGATGTGTATGCCATGGAAAGCAGGGATACCACATAACTCTAAAAAGTCATGAAGGTTTTATGAGTGACATTTTAAAAAAGTCTTCTTCAATAAAGAATTCAGTGGACACAATGCATTTGGAATTGCAACCGCCTTTTATTGCGTAAATGTGACATACGTTTAAGGGCACTGCTAAGGCCAACCAGCAGACTAGAATTTTAACACTCCTGCTGACCAATATCAGTACTGTTCTACTACATTAAATATTATAGGCCTATCTATAGCCTACATCTTGTTTATAAAATAACAGGTCCAAAATATAAGATTGCAAAGCTGTTTATTTCATGCATAACGTGGAAAGAACACAATATTCCGCGCATCTATGCATAAGCTCCAAAGACGGGTCCAGCTGGAGTCATGATTTTATTTAAATGAACTGTAGGGCCTATAAAACCTTCTGCGTAACAACAGTGACGCCTGCAGTGAGGTAGGAGACATTACAACTTACTCAGCGCTATAAATACATCTTCCAGCTTCGAGGCACAATCCGAGAGACAAAAGAAATGTAACAAAAAACAAATATAAATTAAAACGTGTATAACTATTTGCAATTCCTATCGCGAATGCGCAGGTTTAAAATGTAAACATGCATTAACTACTTACATATAGGCCTACATGCAGACATTTTTTATCGGGTTTTGTAACTGTTTATTAATGGTTTATGTGTATAACTTTATACATTTACTTTGGCGATACTGGTAGTCATACAGTCGTGCCAATACAGTATTATTAAATTAAACTGAATTGAAAATTGCCGCGAGGCATTAATTTTTGGCATCATGTAGCCTGCCTATGAATATTTAACGTATGAATAATCGTATATAACGTATATATCGGATAAATGCATGCACATAACATCCTTTAATTAAGTAACCAATCGAGATTCTTAAATACCAAATATTTGGATAACTGCTGGGTTTATTTTGTTCATTAGCAATTAAAATAAACGAAAAATCAATACTCTAGAAAACAATGTTATCATCCTGAGATGACAGAATTGCATAACAACAACAATAAAAATAATTTCAAATCGTTTTCAGTAAACCAGTAACTATTATCGGACTAATTTATATCTTCATCTTTATTATACCCTACACGATTTCAAGAAACCGTGACGTGAGAGTCGAAAACTTGATGCTTTTGTGCTTTTAATAGAGGTAGCTGAGCGACGGGGGAAAATGCAAAAAATAGGAAGCAATTAAACATTCGCAAATAGCAGACAGGTTCCCCGCAGCACCAATGAGGGGGGTTTGCTGTCAAAATGACTGAATAATAGGGAAAAAAGGCGAAGTAGGAAAACAGAGACGCGATAAAAAAGGGAATCTATATTTTTTCCGTAACAAGGTGATAATTTCCTGGTCATGCGCTTTGCCTGAGGTCCTATATTATGGGAACAATTAAAAAGTGCCACCTGCACTACCGTATAATCTGCGCGTATAAAAAGTTATTCACTTACCATTTACCTGTATATCATTAAAGGTAATTAGCTGCGGCGGCGAGGTCACGTGCTTGATTAGCTCCGTTAGATGGATGCAGCGCCTCATTGCTTTATTAAAAGCACACCCGTTTTTCACATACAAGTTTATTTTTCAGAAGTGTTTCTTCCGGCCATTCACGGCATCGCAATCAATCATTCGAATTTAAGGATAATATTTATCGAGTGTACCCGGCGTAGTGTTGAATTCGTATTAATATGTAACCTCTCCTCTGACTTACGGACTAACTTTGCTATTAATGTGAATCATTATGCGCCGACAGATATTAGGCTTCCAGCGATTAATATAATTAGAATGATAAAACACTGCCGGTAGTTTGATATGCAATCCCCCTTCCTTGAGCGCTTATCTAGTACGGGGGTGGTGGTGAGTCTGGAGTCTATCCCAGGAAAAACGGGGCACAAAACTGGGCATGATGCCAGTGCATTGCAGCGCACAAACACGTTCAAATGTTATGCATAACTCAGAAACAGCAATTCACATAAGCCCATATTTCAGCCTGCAACTCAATTAGCCACCTGGTGTTTGAATAGCATTCCTCAGAAATACATTTCTAATGCCAGACGCATTGTATATTGATACCTAGACCTATTGCAGTCTCAAAACATCCATAATTTTCACATCATTTTAACATGTTTACACCTTTGGTTTGACACCTACTTGTGGGAAAAAAAAAGCACACTCAGAAACATGAAATACATTTTTTTTTTTATTTACACCAATGCAGTCTTCATGGAATATCCACCCTAGGGAATACTGAAAAAGTGCCACAGGTCTGGTAACATGTAGACAATGGAGTTTTATACATTTGCAAGTTTTTCTCCCTCGTGTGACCGGTAGGGATTGGGGTCTCAGCCCAGCTAGAGCGAGTGAATGATGGTGCGGTTCCTCAGCTCCCGGACATACTCCTTGGCCTGGTCCAAGCTGGTCTTCTGCTCCACCTTTGGGGGTAGCCCCTCTACCAGCTTCACAAAGTAGTGGCAATGCACTTTGTCCATGATCCCAAACCTGCCCCTGCCATGAATTCTGATGCGTTTCAGATACATCCCCTTCCCAGAGAAGGACTCAGCTGCCAAGCAGACAGACATTATCTTAAAACCCATACATCTGTATTCAAACTGAACATTAAACTGCTCAGTAAATCAGAGTATGCAGATGAGGAAATAGCATCAGGGAATCAATAATCCAGGCACATTATTTATGTGAATAATCCAATCCACTCATTCTATATAAATCAGTGCATGATGTTTTTTTGCCTGTCAGACATTTGTATAGGAAGTTTTGTGGCTTCCCAGAGATTCAGGATAATGGCTCCCTCCATAATTCTGCTATAAACATCTCTACCATTCTCAGTTCCACCCAAAATCTTAAATCTCTAAACTTTTAAATCATACCATAAGGATGAGAGTTTCTTTTAGCCATGATCAAATGTGTAAACCACCAAAACACTTACCGACATATAAATTGGATCTGTACTCTACATTGTGGTGTTTAACAGCCATTTCTTGGGCCTCTAATAGGACCTGAAATTGAAAACAGATGTTATAAATACAATGGCTAATTAATGCAAAGTGGCTACAGGACTCAGAATCTGGGGGGGAGGAGGTGCAGCAGCTAAACTGTTGGAATTTACTTCCATTAAAAATACGTAAGAGATGCTAAATATGTCAGAGATCGAACGAACAAAAAGTGATACATCACATACCTCCTTCATGATCTTGGCCCCCTTTTTATCGCTGAACTCAAGCTGTGCAAGGGCCTGGTCTATGGTCATCCCTCTTATCTATAACAAAACAAAATTATCCAAATACATTTATCACAATATGTGCACGGAATACACAAATATAAAACTTAAAACGTTAAAACTTAATCTCACTGTACAGTAACTACTAAATGTTATGCAAATTACATTACCATTTACTTACCAGTTTTGCTAGATACCACATCTTATCCTTACTGTACTTTATCTGGTATCTGCAATGATGTATCTCCTAAATAAATATACGTGTAATTAGTAAATTGATTCTGCAAGCTTATACATTTAAACGACACAATGCAAACTTGTGATCAATGTACAGCGTGATCAGTCGGTGACCGTACGTTTAAAAGTAACGACCACCCTGACAATGGTAATACAGCACTTAAAACTCACAGCTGGTCTGCGTGGCTCCCCTGGTAGCTGGGGAGGATAAACTATACGATTCTTTCTCTCCCAGTTTTTGGCATCTACCGCGGCGGTTGTGTGGAGGTTTGCATGATGGAGTTTGCTGAATGAAGCGAGTAACCTAGAAGGCAAAACTGATTAATAATACGCAACCCAAAGGACGCATCAACCACCGGGGGAAAAAACTGTAAAATCACGTCATCTATATAAAAACGTTGTACAAATACGTTATCTGTGTTTGATTTTCCCCATTACTACCTAGCACAGGTCACGAGCACCCGCCACTTAATTATCAATTTACCTTGAATGGATCTGTCGCGCAAAGTTTCCAAGGAGAGAGAAACCTGGAATAATAAAGAAATCTTAACCTCAACTGCACTACATATTTAACAAAGTATACTTAAAAAAACAATGATTATTGGACATACCCACTCCTGCCACATTGGAGGTCGCCATGTTACATGCTTTGACACAAATCGCTTTACGGCAAAGTTCTGTACTTAATCACAGCTAGAAATATCATATAACAATACTCAAACGCAATATTAAAATTGCAAATATGTTAAAGAAAAATACGGAATAACATATCATTTAGTATCTGTTTCTCTATTCACAGTTTAATGATGCAGCGTTTACTTCGCTCTGTTTGCCTTTAACGGACACCGTAGTTTTTGCGACACTATAAAAGTAATCGGTTTTCGGCACGTCTGCTGTGCGGCGTGATCAGCTTTGAAATGCGTGAGAGTGACAGTGTCGCTCCTTAACGATTTGATTACTGTTACACAGTTGTGAATGATTTTCTTGGCGTGGCATTTTTGGGTATTAGTGTCAGAATGCATGAGCGACTTCTTCCAGCTTCTCCAAACTGGTACTGCTCCCGGTCCAGTGACATAAATAGCAAAGGACTCTTTGGCTTTGCCGCTAAAAACACTATATATTTAATCAGCGTAACCGAGTCGTCGACCGCAGTAGTGGGTAAGCACTGTGTTTTTCCTCTTAATGTTTTATTGCTTTCTTTACCCAGCTCCGTTGTAGTAGTTAAAGAGCATCAAGTACGCCCATCATCCATGCTTTGTACCCAGTATAGGGTATGTCAGCTTTAATACGGTTTAGAATTTTGAAGTGGTGTTACATTAGTACGCGTAATAGTTCTTTGTCGCTTCTCGTTGCTCTCAGGTGAATTGGCTGGCCACAGAGAGAGAGTTTCTGGCTTTACGTTTTGCCACCATCCCGGTCAAGAAAATTTATGTGCAAGTTCCTCTGACGATGGAACGGTTAAAATCTGGGACACTGAGCAAAAGGTTTCACTGAAAGACCATAAAGCTCACCAGGTAACCGGTTTCAGACTGCCATTCAAACACACATTTATATAAAAAAACAGAATCTGGTCTGTTGGCTCTTAACTGTTTCTTGTACTTGGAAAAAGAATAAGCACCGTTATGATGGTAGACTGTTTTCCCTTCAGAGTATAATCACGGCCCTCCACTGGTCTCCAGTCCAGAAGGACTTGGTGGTTTCTGGTGATGAAAAGGGCATCATCATCTGCTACTGGCACAACAGGAATGAGACTCTCAGCTTCTTTCCAGAGCCCAGAAACATCTTCTGCCTGTCTTGCTCTCCTCATAATGAAAACCACATTGCAGTGGGGTAAGCTCTGATTCTGGGGAAATCCCTGTTTAGGTGTCAACGTGAAGTTCTAAATGCATGGTGCCGCCTGCCGAATCATTGCCATGACAACCACAGAACATTCCTTCATTGTGATATCATCAGTTGCCATGAGACATATCAGTGTCATTTTATCTTTGATTTGTAAGCATCTAGGTCTTGGGTGTTTCTCAGTACCAAGAACACAAAGATCATCCTTGTGGTCTTGACAAGACTGGTCTTGCTAACTTTTCTATTCCCAAGGTACAAAGATGGGATGATCGTTGTGATGGACATCAGTAAGAAGAACGAGGTGGTCCATCGCTTAAGAGGTCATGATGACGAGGTTCACGGCCTCTCCTGGAGTCCTCAGCCCAGCGAGGAGCTGCTGTGTGGTGGTCTTGGGGAGAGCCCAGGTTCGTGAATCTCCGGGGTTTCCTGTCTTTGTGACACAGTGAAGCACGAAGAGTGAAATGGAAGCGTTTGTCTGAATAGTTTTTGTAAGATGAATTTTTAAACTTTAGCTTTCTTCTCCAGAGGCAAGCAGTGAGGTGACCACAGGTGGTGAGGCAGGCTGCTATCTGGCTTCAGGGAGCAAGGACCAGACCGTTAGGATCTGGAGCACCGCAAGAGGAAAAGGTGGAATTCAATTTTTTAAGAAATGCATGTGAAGTTCTTCTGTAGACCCAGAGCTACAAGGCCGCATGTACTGGGAGTGTTACTGTGTTGCAGGCTGCTTTGAGTGTTATGGGGTCAGGCCTGTTCTCTGTTCCCTGACAGGTGTGATGACCCTTAAGCTGCCCTCCCTGAAACGCAGGGGCATTGGAGTCGACCCAGGAGTGAAGGAGAGACTCTGGCTTACGGTGCATTGGCCCAAGGGGAGGCTGACACATGTTGTTTCCAGCTGCTTTGGGTAAAACTGCAACCAGAGTTTTACATGACAGACCTTTAAATGTGATCCTTTAATTTTGAAGCAATACTGGTCCTGCTCAGCTGCTACATATACAGCAGCACCAGCACCTGTGTGCCATCATCTTCCTGCTGCATTGAGACTGAAAACTTAAGATTTGAACTGTGTAAATTCGGACTTGGCCATCCTGTTCATTTGACTTTCTTTGCCTCCCCCTGGAGTATGGGCTTCCCCTTTAGTCTGGTTCCTCCCAAAGTTTCATCCTTCTTGGGAATTTGGACGTACATAAGATTGGATGCAATTTGATCAGACATAATTGAACTGTGTTTATATATGATAAATATAATAAAGATCTCCCTATTTTCCATCTGGCTCTTGAATTCCTCTTGGTCCTCAGGTTGGGCTTTTTTTTTTCCCCCTCTCCCATCCCTCACATCTTAATTCTCCCGCTCTAGGGGCGAGCTGATAATGTGGGATCTCGCCAAATCTGGCAAGCAGAAGTGGAGCCTGCTGGGGACGGCGCCCGACAGCCAGACGCACAGCCGTATCGTCTTCAACATGAGCTCCGTGTGTGTGGGGGAGCACCACCTGCTGGTCAGCACCTCCATGGACAGGGAGGTGAGAAACCGTGACCTCCCCTTTATTGGATAGATGACAAACATCGGCATTAGAAATCAACGGGACAGTGCCATCCGTGCATGGTGTCGCATGGGCCTTACCCGTCTGAAGCGCATGTTTGAACTTGCAGGTAGAGGCCCGCCTGTGTGTCCTGCATGTCAGGCTGTTCTCACACCAGCACTTTTCCAAACCTTTTTTTCCTCCTTGGTGCAACTCATTTTGGAAGCTGTAGACACAGTAATTGCACAGGGTGTAAACACCGAACTGTAGGAGTGAAAATGCCAAAAAAGACTCCTTTAACTCTTAAACATGTCTTGTTGTATTGTGCCAATTTCCGTACTATTCAAAAGAGGTTTTTAGTAAAGTCAAACCAGAGGCTCGTTCCATTAGAGCTTTCCATTAGAACTCAGAAGATAATCTTACATGTCTTTAGATTGTTTTAAGTGTTGGCCATATTTTACAGTTTATGAAGTTTTCCCTTTTTGCTTATTTACTCTGTTTTAATACCCATGTACTCTTGCCATGAATATAACCTTAGTTGTTGGCATGGCATTAAGCATAACTAGCTAATAGGCACTACACTGCCCTCTGGTGGCAATACAGAGAGTTTATTAATTGGTAAAATTGCTCCTCAGATTAAATGCTGGGATCTGAAAACCATGGAGTGCTGCTGGTCACTGCCCACCCTGGGGGGTTTCGTGTACACAATGACCTTCTCCCCTGTGGGCACGGGCTGCCTGGCCTTGGGGGTAGGCGACAGCATGATACGAGTGTGGAACACGCTCTCCATCACCAACAAGTACGACACCAAGACCTTCTGGCAGGGCGTCAAGTCCAAAGTCACTGCCGTGAGTGTTTGGGGGGGCTCGCTCCTCGTCGACGCCGTACCGTGCCGTGAGTTTCACATTAACTCCGCCCCCTTCCCTGACTACTCCCCCCGCACAGTTGTCTTGGCACCCAGCAAAAGAAGGATCTTTAGCGTTCGGTACAGACGACGGCAAAGTTGGCATCTACGACGTTTTCTCGAACAAGTAGGTCACCTATGTTCAGTCTTTTAAATTTTTTTTTTTTGTCCTCATTTCTGTTTCTGTGTGGGTTTGTATGTTGAGCATCAGCATGTGACTCTTCTATCCCCATGGCTAGTTTTGAAAACTCTAACATGCAGAACTTTCGCAGGCCGCCTCAGGTATCCAGCACTTACCATCGCAAGACTGTGTACTCCTTGGCGTGGGGTCCCCCTCTCCTTCTTCCACCTGGTAAATCATTTAAAAGCATTGTGCATAAACCCTCCCCCCTCCAAAGCAGAGCCCCGATTCCCTGCTCTCGGAGCCTCTCCTCAGAATATTAATAATCATGTACAATTAGTCCAGGTTTCATTATAGCTGCCACATGTTTTTTTCTTAATAGCAATTTTTATGTCTTTGGCCTCAGAACTAACAATTAACACGAGTGGATGTAGCTGAGTTTGCTGATGGATTCCGGAATAGCACAGATTCATACTCGCATCCTGTAATTGGAATTCGCTCCTATGCTGCCGACTCTGACAGTAGATGTCACGCTAGCGGAGGCCCCCGAGATCTGGATTTGGGTGGTGGGGCTTTTAATGAGCCAGCTTCCTATCTCCCCCAGGACCGGACGAGCCCACCTTCAGCCTGTACAGCTGTGGCGGGGAGGGCGTCATCTTCCAGCACAACCCGTGGAGGCTGGCGGACGAAGCCGGCGACGTCGACAAGGTCATCCGCAGCACCAACAACATCAAGGTACTGGTGCATAGGGGCCCCGGGGGGTTGGGCTAGTCGTGCATTCCTTTACCCTCAAAACTCGGAGCGTGGAGTGACGTCACATCCGCTAAAAAACCGAGGAAAACCGAGTCTGATGCATTCCACTTGCCGAACTCGGATCCAAGA
>JAODKM010000059.1:1324938-1348684 GCA_026780845.1 Petrocephalus sullivani | reverse complement strand
GACTGACCGTCACACCGCGCAGCGCCGTGTTTCTTTTGCCAAAATGCTTTTCCACTGCTGTAAAAACTGGTACCGGCACTGAATAAAAACACAACGAGAGGCGGGGCATTTTATACTGAATTCGAACAATGGCTCTAGTATACTGATGGACGATGTTGGATATTAAATCTAACATCGCGAGTTATGCACAAGCAATTCTTACAATGCTAGTGAGTTACATTTAAGATCAGACTCTTTCTTACTCTCGGTTTTATACGGACATTATGGACAGCGCAGGGAGTTAATGTCTTGCTAAAATATTTTTACTTTGGCATAGGGAAACGGCTTAGCTAACTTTGCAATTTGAATGATTATTCCTTGCAGTAGTAGACTATATTAAATAAAATACTTTTTACATTTCTTGTTATGCCGTCCTGATTTTTCCGACCAGATCACAATTATTTTATTTTTTTTTTACTTCATTTATTGCTGTTTTCTGAGTTTGTACATTTGTCAAGACGGGGATCGCATTGTGTTTCAGAATCGGGCTATTTGCATAACCAATCACAGCGAAAACGTTGGAAGTTACTCCCCAAAGTACCAAAAGTGCCAAACTTCGTGCGGTGGAAAAGCGCCCAGAAAATCCCAATAGCTTTAGTTTGGCCATTTCTTCACTGCTGTATTTTAATTAGTTAAACAGACTGATGGTGGCTTTGTTGTAAGCGGTGAAGTTCTCCTGACTGCTGTCCCCATCTGCCCTCAGAGACCCTCCTGAAGAAGAGAAAAGCCCGTTCTATCCTTCCCCTCAGCACCTCCATGGACCACCGGCCCAAGGACGAGCTCCAGGAGGACTGCCTGACCCTGGCTGCTGTCAGGCACTCCAAAGGTTGGACCCGCTTCTGAGCCGAGCTGAAACTCCTCGTCAAGTTCCCCTCTGGGGTAGCGATGCAGTTAACGCCCATGTCCTTAATCTTCATGGAGACTGCTTGCCTATAGATCCTGTTATCTTCCCCAGTAGTGCCCAGTCAGTGCCTACCCGGATCGGGAGAGCATCTGCATCTGGGCCTGTTTGCGGACAGGGAGGCCCTCTACAGGATGTTCCAGGAAGAAGGTAGGGTAGAGGAAGACTCCCGTGCTAAGGGCTGAAAGGAGGAAGCTGTAATGATCCTGTGTGGATGACCCTCTTTCGATGGGACAGGGCGGAGCCACACAGAGGGAGGGCATTACGACTCTGCCATCTACCTGCTGCTATGGAAGGGGGACATGGCGGGGGCTCTGCAGCTGGCTACTGATAGAGGAGAACTCACTGACCATCTGGTTTCCATGGCTCCCATGGGTAGGGAACACCAATGGTCCGAAATCATCTGGGAAGACTGCGCCTCCTTTTTCGGTGAACGAATGAATCTGACTCCCGTCTCTTCTCCTCTAAGCTGGTTATCAGGTGTGGTCCAGGACGGTGGAGGCCTTCGTCAAGCAACTGACCTTCCAGGAGCAGTTCCTGAAGGCCGCCTCGTATCTCCTTTCCATCAACAGAGTCTACGAGGCCATCGGCCTTCTCAAGTCTCACAACCTTTACAGGTCAATGATGGGCGTAGCTAACGACAACATGTACCATGCAGCAGAAACCTGGAAGGACCACAAGGGGGCACATGTACATTATATCTTCTAGTCAATGTTGAAGAGAGCTTAGATTTAACTCATGCTCAACTCAACTTCTAGGGAGGCCATAGCCTTGGCTAAAGCCAGACTGCAGCCTGAAGACCATGTGCTCAGGGATCTCTATACTACCTGGGCAGCTGTGCTTGAGAAGGATGGACATTACTCCACCGCCGCTAAGTGGTATGTGACTGAAGGCTGCTCCACCTCAACCTTTTCTGGACCATCTCCCCTTGATTATCAATCTATCTCAGCTTAAGTTCCCCACTAACTTGTGAGCTTTGATGTTGTAGCTACCTTGCGGCAGACTCCCCCTTCGACGCGGCGAAGGTGATCGCCAAGAAGGGGGACATCGCGTCGGTGAAGACCGCCGCTGAGTTAGCGAGGATCGCGGGGGTGAAAGAACTGGCACATTCCCTCGCCTTGAGGTGCGCTAAAGAGCTGCTGGCAGCTCAGGATTGGCTAGGGACCCAGGAAGTCCTAAGAGGCCAAGACAGCTTATTGGTCAGTCCCGTGTCCTTGCCACACCCACAGCAGAGCATCTGTACCACCTGCTTGACATTGTGTGTTTTTTTTTTTTTTTTTTTTAAATGTCCACGATGGGAAATTATGCAATTTTTAAAGGAACTTTTTCATGGAAACTCCTCCAATAAGCCAATCCTGATCCACAGGGACACCGGTTGTTGTTCTGCACCAATGAGCTACTTGTCGTCAGGCTAGTGGGAACCAATGGGATCGAGCCGAGCTGCAGTCCCACCCACAGCTGGTCGGCGCCTCGTGCCCAGAGTTTCCTTGACGACGTGAAGGCCGTGTGGGCCCAGGAGTTTGGTGTCTCGGGCAATGATGCGGAGAGAATACGGGCAGTCCTCAGCCTGCTTAAGGCAGCAGAGAATCCCTCTGTGGCCAGCAGTGTTGCTGTGAAGCAGGTAAGCCTTCATGCTGGAAGTTTTAAGAAGCTCAAGGCGGGATGCGGTACAGAAGCCTAAAGGACGTTTAATGTGGCTGCATTAGGCCCCTGATGCAGGACTTTTAGTGTGGTGACTTTCAGGTCACCTGATGAAGATGGTAAGAAGAGAATTGATTACACTTTATGGCTGCATGTACCCTCTTCCTTTGACCCTCTAAGCTGCTGTTCCATGTGTCCCTGGGCGTGACACTCTGCATGCTGAGCTGGTTGCTAGGAGACTGTGAGGCGGGGTTGGAGGAGCTGCTGGGGGCGGTGGCCAGAAGCGGGGAGGCGGGAAACTTCTGTCTGATGTCTGACATCTGCCAGCTGCTCTTTCCTCAAGGTGAGCCGCAGGCCTGCTGGGTCCCGGTGGACTGAGCTTTGCCCTCCGCTGCTTTAACTAGGACCCGAATCGCATCTCCGTGCTGTATTTCTGCATGTGATTAGGCTAAATGTGAATCGTGACACCATATACCCATCTTTTAGTTGCTGATCTGTGTGCTCTGTCCCTCCTTCCACTGATGTTGATCTGAATCGAATTTGTGGTTAATTAGAGCCTATCCCAGGCACCTTGGGGCAGAGGTACACCTTGCCAGTCCACAGGGCATGCGAACACGCACGTGCCCCCCCACCCCCACACACACAGACAGACACACACAGTACAGGTAATTGAGTCATTTGTTTGCGTAACCGTACTTTTTGTACTGTGGGAGGAAATGGAGTGTCTAGAGGAATCCCACATGACATGGGAGAACATGCAAACGACACGTATACACACGCACTCCCAGACAGCAGAGGCTGGATTTGAACCCCCAGCCCTGGAGTTGTGAGACGGTGGTACTGCCCACTTCCTTTAATAAGACTTTGAACAATCACTAAATCTAGGGACATATGAGTAATGTAGATGACTTCAGGGACTTCCATGTAAGCATGCCCTGAGCGTCCGGTGTGACGGTAACGCTGACTGATGGGGCACTTAGGAGGGTAATGGAGAGCGCAGCTTGACTTCATATGAGTTTGGGTCTGTTCAGCCAGTCTGCTGACTGAATTGCATAAATGTACTGGTTTGCAGGCGCAGAATCCATCTCCCAGTACAAATCAAAGCTGGATCCCAGTGACGAGCAGGGAGCGGCCGTCACAAGGGGCCTGGAGGCCTTCCTGTGCTACGTGCGACTGTATGCGACGTGGTGGAGCACCAGCGGTGAGACCTCTGCTGGGTCTCATCTGGAAAACAGGCCGGAGGGAGGTCCAGATGCGGAACCGAGGCTGGAGGGAGGTCCAGATGCGGAACCCAGCCTGGACTTCTGCCAGACCCTGCTTTCTGAGCCCCATGCCTCCATCCAAGCTACACATAGAGCTATAGCTGAGATTCAGAGGAGGCTGTCCAGCATGGTGCAGCAGCATGCCCAGACAAGGGAGTCCCAGGGCACCATCGAGGAGTTGGAAAGTGGAGAAACCCTTAAGCAGAGGTGCGGTGTCTGGCTTAGCCATTAGCTTGAAACTAGCATTTAGTCTCAAATTGGCAGTTGTCTTAAAATTTTGCATTTAGCATCAAATTAGCATTTAAAAAGTACTAGATCTACTAGTTTTGGACAAGTACCCAGTGACCTTCAGTCTTCCTTGGTCATCAGCTGGTTACCATTTATCCTTGCAGCAGCTCTCATGTGGCCACACTGTGCCTTTTATCCTATGGATCGGAATTCTAGCCACCTTGAAATGCCAAACAACTTTGGCATACACAGAAAAACAATCGACGCGGCGTGTTTTATAGTGCGCAATACGCAGAAACCGCGCCTTCTGGAAGTGCAGTGTATGACAGGCGTTGCTTTTCGGTGAGTGTCGCAAAGAGAACGTGACATAATGGAAAAGCAGAACCATCATTGCTTTGCACTGCATTTCGGTGTCATGTGGCGCGATTTCTTTGATTGTGTGTAATGCAGAGCCCCTTTTGTTTTTCTGGATGGGAGTTAAATAAGATGCAAAGCAATGATGATTCTGCTTTCCATTATGTCACGTTCTCTTCGCGACACTCACCGAAAAGCAACGCCTGTCATACACGGCAATTCCGCATGGCGCGGTTTCTGCGTGCTGCGCACTGTTTTCCTGTGTATGCTGAAGTCGTGTTTGCATTTCAAGGTGGCACGAATTCCTCTTCATATTATCCTGCTAGGGCCTGAATTGGCTTCTTACCCCTTGGGTTCTGGTTAACAGCTCGGAGTCCCTACCGTCCTTGGTCGCCCAAGTGTCTGAGCACCATAAGGAGCTGGCTGCTGTGCCTGACCATCTGAAAGTGAGTCGTGTTGAGCTGGAGCCTCCGATCAGAACTTGATGGGAGGGTGAGAGTGGTCAGTGACCTATTTTTTTTGTGGGTCCCTTCCAGAAAACTCCCTTCCCTGAGGTCATCGAATGCTGCCTGGTCCTCCTCTACATGGCCAGGACTCGCCACACTGTCCCTCCCCAGCTAACGGACCAAGCGCTCCAGCTGCTACGTAGATATGGACCTGCATCCTACCCGAAAGCCACCCAGAATGCTTTAGCGGGCTGCCAGCACTACTCTGCTCTTATGACGCAGAGAAACGACATGTAACTTTTTTTAATTATGACTGCATATCTATGTTTTGTATGAGCATAATAAAATGGCAAATGGGGGGGCTGCCAGCCTGGAGGCCCCCCCCCAGGCCCCGGGAGTGGGCATGAGCAGTATCCACTTTCAGTGTGTTGAAAGGCATAACTCAGATTTTTGTGTTGTTCCACCACCAGAAGCTCCTTTTGTATACCTATAGAGATGTATTGTTTTGGAGTAATTCACACTACACCTAGAGTAAGGTTTAAACTGGGACAGCAAAGGATTTACCCTGCCTTTGCAGTGGTCACACTTGAAAAGCTAGGTGTGCATCAGCACCAAAGCAAGCATCCCAAAATGTCGTCTTCATATTAAGTACTGGATGCTGAGATGTTGCCTGAAGACTGAGCAATTGTACCTCTTGAACTAGAATTGGAATTATTTAGGCTGAGGGAAACGGGCCAGCAACAGTGGAAAGAATGTCAGTTTAGAAAAGGGCCTGAGGGTGAACAATACAGAGAGGGGAGATTTGTTTTGAGGCTACATTTAAGACTTAAGTGGGCATTCCAGCTGGGAACACTGGCGACTGAGGGTCTCTATTGTCCTGCTAGCAACCACAGGAGCACAGCACCATTGGAAGTTACCAGTGTGCCATCAGGGCATCTGCTGCCCCCACAGGACCTCAGCTGGGGCGTAAACCATACAGCAGTGGTCACCTTCGGTGGCTGTTCACCCGGAAGCAGCGTAGGGCTCCCCCTGCCCTTAACTTCAATAACAATGCCCACTGCTTTTAAACCTATGTTTACTGTGCATTTTTTTAATGGTATTTAAAAGGCACTGAATTTGACTTTAACAGTTCTGCTGTAATTGAGAATAGCTTTTAGCTATTCTCTGTGATTTGGCCACTGAGCAGTGATCGGGTCACAGGGGTCGTAACACGCCGCACACAAGCTCTAACGTAATTGGTCAGCTCCATCACATGACAGTTTACTATTGACGCCGCGAATGCCACTAATGGTGAGCGTATTAGGGAGCTTTCCACGGGCTTGAGAGCCCAGTGGGAACCGGGTGACAACACTACGCCACGTCACAAACCACGCCCACTGCACAGTGCAACAACGGTGCCCACCTCTCATGACGACGCGGGTGCTTCATCCAGACCAGCAAAGGTTTGGTGCCGGTTCTGAGCCGATTTTCTTTTTCTGTAGAAAAACGCGGCACTGGTTCCACATTTGGGATTGGCACCGGAACAGCACCGGCACCGTCGCAGTGGGTAAAAGGGGTAACAGTCCTCTGGAGGGCCTGCCAACACTTTATAGGAGTGGCTCTCAACTGGTTTAGCCTCAAGACACACATTATTCCTTAATCATAAAGTCGCAACCCTACACGTTCTGTTTGTTGATTTTTGGGGGGGATGCCAGCCATAAAACAAATACTTCCGGGATAACATTGCGCATCATTTGCAGTCACCAAGTTTTCAAAACATATTTAACCACTCAATCCATGACCAATAAAAATTGTTCTGTGACCCACTTCCACTTTTTGGTTTTGGTTATGCTCCACTGGATGAGAGCCACTGCGCTCTGCCCTCCTACAAACACAGATAGGCCATGCGATCCGGTGGGTGGTGGTGGTCTAATGGTTAGTGAAGCATGCTTGTGATTGGGAGGTTGCTAGTTTAAATCCCTGACCAGCAAGGTACTGCCCCCAAGCACTGCTCCCTGCGACCTACATTAATCCTCACGCATTAAGTTGCAACCCTGAATTTGCTGCTGTGTCACATATGGGTTAAATGCCGCAGCCGCATTACAGTGAGTCAGTAATCACTTCCACCTTTCATCTTAAATCACTTCATATTATAAACATTGCAAGTGTTACAAATTATACAATTAAAAGGAAGCACATTTATCAATAACAATTTTAAAATTACTGAAACGGAACATGAAGTGGTTCATCATCAGCTATACATAAATGCATAAACTGCCTCTTGATGACAAATTTACATCCTCTGTGTCACATGATTACAAATCTAAAATAGTTCAGCTTGAATTCTTCAGCTGTTCTAGTGCCACAAGGACAGAGCAGACAGATGCCCCTTTCTTAGCTTGTGGGAGTTTTATTTACAGAAAAATGTTCTGAGGGCAGAACGAAAATGATTTATCCGTCTGAACCAATCAAATTGTAGAGGAGGTGGGTCCAAGCAACTACGGGAGGTAGGACCAACCAATCGGATGTCTTGGTCCTGCCTCTTCTAAACTGCTTGGATCCACCACCTCTAAAATCAGACTGGTTCCCTCTCGGAATCAATAATTTTTTGTTCTGCCCTCAGAACTAATTTGTTCAAATTAAACTCCCATGAACTCTTTCATAACCCCATTGCATGGAAACTTGACAGCCAATCAGTGCTGAGAGGAGCTCGCACTCTTCTGGATGTGGGACATCTGCAGCACGGGCAGCAGTAGCTGAAAGGCGTCCTGGATGTACGAGGCGCTGTTGGAGGCCTAAATACGGAGAGAAAGCAGCTCTGTGTCATTGGGTGTCACATGACACACGCATATGCACTGCACAATGACGGGTGTCACATGACATGCATATGCACTGTACAGGCACAATGATGGGTGTCACATGGCACACGTGTACGCACTGTACACGCACAATGACGGGTGTCACGTGACACACACACACACACACAATCTGGAATGACGGGAGACACCAGCCAAGTAGATAAGAGAAAACTGTACTAACCTCCAGAAACACGCATGTTATTAGTGGATTCAAGATCTCCCCTTTTTCATTCGACTGCAAAATTAAATAGTAAAATCGGGGGTTATCAAAGCCATAGCAGTTAGCAGCTGAGGATAATGAGTAAAGGTTATGAATAAATAAAACAAAAAAAGAATACTAAAGTAAGAAAATTTAAATGTGCAAAATGTACAGCCTTATACAGCCTTATTGTGACACACACACATATATATATATATATATATATATATATTTATTTATATATATAAATAAACACTTTATAAAAATGTACCCCAACAGTAGTCAGACCGGATGTGAACTTCTTGGACAACAGGGAGATCTCCTTGCACAGAATGATAGTGATTCTGCCAAAGAAAAAGAAAAGGTGTTTGATGTATACAACCACGGAGCTTGTGCGTCAGCCGCAGGGGCAGGGGCAGGGGCAGGACTTACTGGGAGAGGGTGCGGGCCTGTCCCACAGCGCTGGGTCCGGGACCGTCGCAGTGCAGCACCAGCTCCGCAACCTTGTGGAAATGCTCGATAGAGCGGGCCGTCAGCTCGGCCAGACTCCTGATGGCAGACGAGTGGATGTCCTAATAAAAGGAAATGCTATTAATATACATAAGACAAGATTCAGGTAATACTGGGCAGGTGAGTAAAGAAAGCTGATTATCTTTAAAAGCTTGGTACTACAAATAGACAGAGATTGAAAGAGAGAGAGAGCGAGACAGACACAGACAGGGAGAGACTGAAAGGCAGAGAGACAGACAGGCAGGCAGCGCGACACACAAACCTCCACAGTGCATGTCGGCACCACATCTCCCTTCTCAGAAGGCTCCTCCTCCCCGTTCCCTCCTCCCTCCCGCGTCGAGCTTCCGGTCGCTTCGGTTATGCGCTCGCATGCGTTCCTGCTGGCCTTAAACGAAGAAGCGCACCCCCGTCAGGCCAGGCCATGGCAGACACACTTCCCGGGTTTATTGCCATGTGCCGAGAGCTGACCTGCTCCACATACCTTGCCGAGTTTATCCACAGACACGGCTATCTGAAGCTCCGCCAGGGCGTCCGTCAGCTCCTTAACGAACTCGGAACCGTCACCATCTTAAAGAGAAACCCAGAGAAAATCAGGACCGACGTCAGACATCCAGAAACCACAGCCCTTAGCATTATCACTAATCAACCACCTAACCACAAAACTTCCTTGAGACTTCTTGGTTTTGAAGTTCCTTAGTTCCAGATGAGAAATTCCCTACAGAAAGCTGGCCTACACACCTGTCTTGTCATCAAGCTCCTCTTCGTCAAATTCGACCAATGAGAACGGAGCACTGATGAGCTGCAGGTCCTCCTTCAGCTGTGCCAGCTCCTGGCCAGATAAAGTGGACAGCACGGTCCTGACCTGCAGCCAGAGGCAAAAAGGACTTAGACTAATGACCCACTTACTTGTTTTTAAGGATAACATTCTCCTGGGCTTTAAAGGAATAAAATCAACCTTGGCTTCACTCTCTCTGGAGAGGATTTCCAGGGCCTCCAGATGAGACAGACCCTGGAATTCGTCAAACAGCATCCCGTAATGGGCCTTCTTATCAGTGTCCGTGGAAACTGCTTCAGATGTTTGCATCTCTTCCCTCTCCTTGGCTTCCCTTAGAACCTACCGGAATACAGAGCTTAGCAGTAAGCAGTACTTCAAGCTTCAAGTACATTACCTTTCACATTAACATTTCGTCACAGCTATTTGCCTGTCAAATACCAATTTTCCCCCTTTTAGAATTAACTTAAAGTATCACACATCATATCTACATAGTATTCTTCAGGTCTAATTTCAAAACACAAATTTCCAAGACCTATTTGACATATTTAAGCAATTCACCTGGGACAGCGTGGACGTCCTGTTCATCAGGCCCTTGGTCTTTTTAAATCCCGGATCCCCTTCTGCAATGACGTCCATGGTTTTCTTCCCGATGAACTCCAACGCATCCAGACCACCAGTTATAACGGTTTTTCCCTAGACAAGAAAAACGACACTCGCAGTCGGCCCACCGCCTCTGTATGCACAGTAAACCAGGATGATGAAGTGAAGAATGGAAGACAGTAGGACAGTAAGGCTTCTTAACCTCTATTCCAGCATTTCTCAACCCAGATCCCAGCACATCTGTACCAAACAATCAAGCAATCACAAACACCAAACATCCAGCACAGCTGTGCTGGGAGGAATCAAAAAGGCGGAATGTGTGAGGATCCCCGATGATGGGGCTGACAAACACCACTCTACACCACTTCCAACATACGAAGCACCAATGTCACTTACGGTGCTCTGAACCACGCTCGATAGCGACGAAAACATTCCCATAGCTCCGCCCATCACAGACGAGCCATCCTCATTCTCTTGTCCGAGGTCAGCGTCACCTGAGCGACAAAACGCATTTAACACATCACAAGGCACCATAGAGCTTACACACCAAACCAGAACCTGCTACCCCACAGAACAAGACACAATGTAAAAGCTAAGGTACGCCAGTAATAATCAGCGTTTCCACTAGCAATGCAATAGCAACAAGAAGAAATGAGGTCTGTCATTACCTTCTGCTGCCGCTTCTTCTTCATGGAGCTGCGCAGAGAGTTCTGTGGGGCTGGGTATCCCAAGCGAAGTCTCAGCTTTTTCGATCACTTGAGAAATCCCTTGACCTTAGAAGACACATTTGCATCAGATACGACCTGTGGTTACTCCATCGATGGTAATGCAATTCCACAAACACCGAAGCGGCTCACTTATTCCGTGATCTTGCACAATTGCCATGAGTGACAAGTCAGCATCTCCACTGACCCCGCACCACACACACCTTCAGTCCCTCAGAGCCGAATCCCTGCTCACCTACGCTGGCCACCGTGGCCGAGGCCGTGGAGATGATGGACTTTCCCCAACTCCCCCAGTAGCCCCACCCGCCCTGAGACACCGTCTTAACGGGCTCCTGCAGGGGAGACAGACATACGACACATTCATCAGCTGTGCATTAAAAGGCAATATCACCCATCTTCATAAATGATGTTTACTTATGTGTAAACTGTCTGATCAAAGCCGGGTCAAACAGTCAGAAGCAACTGATGGTGACGAGTCTTGCTTAAGTGCCCAACAGTACTGAGACTGGGATTAGAACCAGCGACCTTCATCACAGGCACGTCATACCGCACTGAGCCACACACCACCCAACTGCTGTAGTCAAATGCTGATCCAAAATCTGAGCAGAGCCATCTGGAATTCGGAGTTTGATTCCCTGAAGAAAAAAACTGACACAATAGAACTAACTTGTGGAGACTCTTCTGCAGCTTTCGGCAACCCGGCCTCCGGCTCAGAGGGAGATCTGTTCTCAGGCCTCCTGCGGGTTTTCCAGGCAGGCGCCGCGTCCCTGTCATTCTCCTCATGTGCCTCTGCAGCAGTGCTGTCTGCCGTAGAAGGCGGATGCTCCGGGGAGTCGGCCACTGAAGCCCCCTCCTTCCTTTCAGCCTCCGCTTGGCTCTCGCTGTCCGACATCTTAACACATTCCTGCCTCTGTGAGACACACAGGAACATTAAAGGACAAACTGAGGTCACATAAGACATTCTGCTCTTTCCATCTGCAATGACAGACTCCATTAAGATAAACATTTTAGTTCCATAAGTAATGCATGCAATCTAACTCAATAAGTGGGTTAATCTTGGTGACAAAGGATTAAAAAACAATACCTTTAAGAGGGAAACAAAATAAGTTAATGATAAAAAAACTATGGATATTTGAGTGCATCCACAACACCTAATAGAAGACTTCAATTAAAGTAAAGAATACCAGAATGCCCAGTAGATAAAATGCTCTTTTTAGGATTAATTTTACACGTAAAACAAAAAACTCCACAGATGTAACAACGAACATTAGAGGACTGATCTGTTTGGAGCCTCGCACCAGGCATATAAACAGACAGCTAAATGGTTTCTTCACTTCACCAGATCCACTTTCTCCCGGTTCTTAGAGTCCAGACGTCCGGCCACAACACCCTTACGAACCTGTGTTTGTACTTGAGTGCTTTGGGTTCTTAAAACGACCTTTCGCAGTGGATCTCGCCCTCACGGCCACGTCACTTAGACATTCACTCCCTGTGTTTTGATCGAATTTTTCATTCAGAACCGGATGTTTCGTAACTGTTCTAACTTCCGGTTCCGGTTTATTTAAAAGGAGCCCACGCCCCCGGAATTCAGGAAGAAGGGAGGGGAAGTGCTGTCGCAGGTGTTCAAGGTATTTAAAAAAAGTTATGGGTTTTTAGGCTGACATTCTTTTGATTATAATGATATGTAGTTGAAATGATCAAATTCGGGTTTGCCTTGATAAACGGCGTTTTGTCTGAGTTGTTTGTTTATTGAGATTTTATTGGCATAGAATATGTTGGGTTTCTATATTCATCAAACTGTAGGAATGACCTAAACGGATTTTTTCTTCTTTAGCTACATGACGCCTATTCGAGGTGCAGGGTGTAATTGTTGGACGCCGTCATGTTGCTGAAAGACAGGTTTACTGTTCCGTGCCGCGTAGTTCTCGCATTCACGGCGAGCCTGCTGATCGATGTTAGTCCGGGAGCGGCTCTGGAAATCTCCGGCCGCAACAGGACTCACATTCCCGTGCACCGGCTGGCGGGACTGGCCGCTTCCCAGGAGCTGGTGGTAAAGGAGGGCTCCAGCACGGTAATTGAATGCAACGTGAATGGCACGCGGGATGACATTTTGTGGTACAACTCCAAGGGACACGTACTTGACCAGGAAGAGGGTGGTAAGTAAGATTCCATATTGATATCAAGGTATACTTTATTTTGAACTAACATATTTACTAATGCTAAAATGATGACAATGATATGTGTTTCACCATTAATTATATGGCTGTATGCTTATATCTGTAGGAGGAAAATGGTTGATATCAGACCAAGGAATCTTGAACATCACAGCTGTCACCTTTGAAGACAGAGGGAGGTATACGTGTATAGCATTCAACTCAGCCGAAAGATCTAACTACACCGTGACCCTGCGGGTGGCCTATACCCACAGTGGGCTGGGTCTGTACTACGTCCTAGTGTGCCTGGTGGCCTTCACCATCACCATGATCCTGAACATCACGCGCGTCTGTATGGTGAGCAGCCACCTGCGCAAGACTGAGAAGGCCATCAATGACTTCTTCCGCACGGAGGGCGCTGAGAAATTACAGAAGGCCTTCGAGATTGCCAAGCGCATCCCCATCATCACCTCCGCCAAGACACTGGAGCTGGCCAAGGTGACGCAGTTCAAGACCATGGAGTTGGCCCGCCACATCGAGGAGCTGGCGCGCAGCGTGCCTCTCCCGCCACTTATCCTCAACTGCAGGACCTTCGTGGGCGAGATGTTTGAGGCCACCCAGCCAGGCTGCTTTGACCCGGCCCGTGCCGACCTGAGGTGTCGACAGGCCATCGAGGAGAACCCATGTGGGCAGAACACTGAAGTGGGGGGCGAGGAGAGTACCGTGAACCCCAAAGGCACTGACCCCGGTCCACCTGAAGAAAGCCTGCAGGAAGCCGCCGTCTGTGTTTCCATTTTGGGGACCAAAGACACCAAATGTGTCATTTATGAAAGTCACATATGAACCAGCAGTTCTGCATGACCTTGGGGAGCATCTGTGGTAATCAAGCTTCCCGTCAGAGGAACAGGGCGCATCTCATCATTGACGATCACAAAAATGCCTGGAAATGATATTTCCTAAATGTGGTGAATGAAGAACAAATTTTAAGTGCCAGTATGGCAGTGTCTTTGAAGGTTTTCTTGAATTCTTTAAATCCATATAGTTCAGATAAGTAAATATTTTAGAGGAGAGGTTTTCTTTGATTGATCTTAGTCATCAAGTTTCCTGTCTCTGGTGCTAGATTTTTTTCCATAAATGATATGGTATATTGGGTGACGTGTAAGTGGTTATTATAGTGACCTTCTTAGATCACACAGAAGGATCAGTGGTCATAGTAAGTTGCAACTGACTGTGACCCATTTAAATGAAGTCGTTCCCGTTGGCGACCCCTGAACAGGGTATGCTGGATACAGATTGCCCCTTGTAATGTGTGAATATGGCTTTTTGTGAGTGTCACTGAGTAATCCTCGCTCTCTCCGAATTAGGCCTTTTCACAGGGACAAATGATGTTGACAAACCAGCTTTTGTGATGTCATAGCAGCTTAGACTTTCTTTACGATCACATTCACATGACATCATTGTCGGCTCGGCCTGATTATGTGACCTTTTGCAGAGAGACCAGGGCTTGTTGGGGATTCTGCACTTGCTAACAGAAGCATATTTATCCTTGCCAGAATGATTTGCTGTTAATATTCCCAGAAATGGAGCAGACTGGGGCAGTAACTCAAGTTCCCCAACAGATGGGGCCCTTGCCAAATAAAAGATGGATACCTTATCTGTTGAGCTCTATAATTTGTACTTTGGAATGTTTACTATAGTAATACTCTTCATTTTCACAGATTTACTTTAAAGCATCTTTCCCCCAGTATGTCACCCTAATGGCCCGACGTGAATGTGATGTCACATTTTTCAGGGATCGGGGAATGTTTCCTGTCAAGTTTCTGCCCACAAGCCCAAATCTCTTTATCTTCCACAAAGCTCAGAGAGGAGCCCATAATAAGGTTTAAGTGCATAAGCTATGTAGAAAGTGAAGCTGGAGAAGAGGTGCCCTACATTGGCAGCTCATGCATTTCTCTGTGCCTGATATCAGTATTGTCACAGGCTCAAAGTGGCTCCCGTACAGTACATCCCCTCCCCAGCACAAACTGTGATATCTGCTGATATCTCATAGACCAGTGTTCCCTAACCCAGTCCTTGGGGAACACTGGACAGTCCACGTTTTTGCTTCCCCTCAGCTCCCGGCACACATGTACCTGGCATTCGATGTTCCTGATTGGCTGGGAGCTGGGATGGAACAAAAAACGTAGACTGTCCGGTGTTCCCCGAGGACTGGGCTGGGCAACACTGTCTTAGACAATACCATCAAGCGAGTTCCAGCCTCCACCCGACTCCATTGAGTTGGAAGTGGAGCTGGAAGCCAGAATTAGAGCTAGGCCATATCAGCCCTCTCCAGTAATGCACAGAGATCATTGCAACCATATTTTACTCATAGCGAACCCTGGTAGGACCAGGATTCGTGTGTGACTGAATGGGAATGCCTCACCAGTCATGCATTCATAAACACTTTGCTGTGCTGTTATTGCATCGGGTTATTTGGAAAAAATGGTTGACATGCACATTTCAAAATGTGGTGGCAGGTGATGGAGATGCTGTGAAGCACATTACTACATACCGTAATTATGTTGCCAGCTGCGATTTATGTAATGTCCCATGTCTTTGAATGCTGTTGTATTCCACATAGGGTGCTGCTGATTAACCCTCGTTCTGAAGTGTTTTGTCCGGTCATGAATTCCCGTTTGCCCACTTGTGGTACTTCCCTCCTACGTGGCGTTGGAGCTGTGTTTCCACATGGACTGCAGCTGTAAGAATGTTTCAGTTAATTATCCTCAGTCTTACCATAGCGACTACAGAAAGAAACTATTGTATAATCATAATATATCACATTAACAAATCATTCACTAATATCCACACCCTGGTACGTAATACTGTGATTATGTGTGAGAAGCATTTGTTTTTAAGTTTTTTTGCCAGTAATGTTTTATGGTGCAAAGAGCTGAAGGACAAATAATGATTCTTCATTTTTAATTTTTAATAATTTGACATTTTAATGTACAGGGAGAACGGACTTTCTGTATAATGCTCGTAATGAAATGTATGTATTTGTATTTGGATTCTGGGGAAATTTGATTTCTGTATCAGCACCGTGATTCAGGACTGTCTCTGGTTTTGGGCTCCGGGTTGCGTACCAGTGCGATCATTGCATCGGTTTCATTATTACTTGATTAATATCGTGTCATTTTAAGATAAAAAAAAAAAGCCTATTTCCATCCTTCTGTTTCTTTTTCCTTCAAACAAACAGACAGCTCCGTATTTTTCGGTCTGGTACTAACCATTTTATAAATCAGCGTTTCAACTGAGGTTGATGATTCGTTCACTGAAGGGTCCTTGATGTGGCCCAATTTTCTATACATAAAAATGTATTTGTTATTTTTTACACTGTACAGTAACCGCGAGTTCCCCTTTCCATTCGATTCGGCGTGTATGGTCTCAGTTTCGGCCTGGAGCTTCAGGGACCGGGGGGGCGGAGAACGTGAGAGTCCTTCTAAAATCTGCTGTAGAGCGCTGCGGTCAGACTACAAAGCCGGAGAATTGAATTCTGGGCTTTTCTTTCATTCCCTTACGCTGCGGTGATCGAATGTCATCGAGCGTAAAACAAACTGTGAATTGATTCGTGTAGGAGGGAGTGTTTGTCTGCCAGTCCCTGGCCGGCGGGGCGCTGCTGTCTCGCCACTTGCACCGTGTGCCGGAGGTATAACCAGGTGCGATCTGTGGGATTCTTCCAGTCCATACCCCACCAAATGCAAGAAAGATACAAATGATCCCCAAGCGCCAGCTTTGTTACGATGGGCTTATTCTGATCTCAGAAAGGCGGCGTCTTGGATAAAAGTCATTAAAATGTAAAGGTGATTTCCAACACGGACTGTCAGACATAAAACCCGCGTCAACAGGTTGCTGTGATTTCCCAGGAAAGCCGTCTGATTTCAGCGTGCTGTATCAACCCTAAAAGACGCTAAGCTTTTTCTAGTTTTTAAATTTGGGCATGACACAGCTGTAAGCCAATTGCAGATCTTGTAAGATTGATTTAAATTAAGAGAAGACTACCTTAATGGCAAGCTTTGTTAACCTGCACGTTTATGAAGTCGGACTAAATATGGGATTCAATTTCCCCCCGTGTTCATTTTATTTTATTACGCTTTGCTGAAAACGATGTTTGGATATTTTTTATACCCATGGTGCTCTTCGGTGTCTTTTGCAGATGAAGTATTTATTGGTCAAATAAGAATATTTTTGGAAGTTTGTTACCATGAACTGTGAAGAAGACACACGGCGGAATAAAGTCGAGATTTAATTAATGGCCTTGGAGGGTGTCCTTTCCGCTGGGTGACTTCATTTTTACAGAGCTCAGGTTTCGATGACGTCACACACATATGGCGCGCAAACAGTTTTATGCGCAAAGTCTACATTTGAAACCGTTACATAACTCCAGACACGAATATATGAATTTTGTTCAAAGTAACACGTACGTGTTAGCACGCATCCAGTTTTTCAGCATCTACAGTATATAGATGTAGGAAAAAAATCTCTTCGTATCTGACCTTCATCGTAAATTCCCTTTCAAGTTTCTTTTTCAGATAAAATATATTTCTGCGAGTTTTGCCACTATAAAATTACATGGATGTGAGCACTAGGCTAATTCTGAAAAAGCAAATGACCAAACAAGCAGGTAACCACAAATACTGATACTTCAATGGAAGTGAAACGTCATGTTATTAACCTTCAAGGTTGTGACGGTTTGTCATGGAATCCTGATCGTTGACATCGCCGGTGCGGATGGCGCCTCTTGCTGGTTAGGCAGCCATGGCAAACAGCATGTCGGAAATTTTCAGCTGCGGAGAGACAAGTTCTTCCAGCTTCAATGTAAATGTATTCATCTGGTTAAATAATTTATTATGTTTAATTAAGCCCCATTTGTAGGACGTAGGTTTGAGCTGCTCTGATAGCTGGCCAGTGCCCCCTGAGTAGCCTGTAGGGAATTTTTTGCTGGCATTGTTTTTGAAGCGCTCTCTCGTTAAAAAAATTACAGAAATTGGCTGTTAAATTATGCAGTTTTATGTGCTAAGCATAGATTGGCTTGTGTATAAATTATCTACGTCAAGCATGAAGTAACTTTTCTGGACACAAGAGAGTAAATCTCGTTACCCACCCCACCCAGCATACTTGTAAGGATGCTGGGGAGTAAGCTAAATACCCTCATACCTGTAAGTCATGTGCGAAAAATAATATGTTATATTCAATTATAGTCTTGGCCACACTGTACCTTAGCTGCTCATTTTTGTTAAAAACGCAAACCTAACAGCTCATCACATAGTCAGCCAACTAGACCAAATGCTAACGAAACTTGGCTAAAATATTTTTATATAGTGAAAATATTGCACCTCTAATGTCCATTTGCAGCCTACTGGAAGACGTGACATAAGTAGGCTATATGCTACACCAGTTGACAGTGTAGCCAACTCATTCATTCCTTCAAGTCTCTCGTTCACAAGGAGTGGGTGAGTGGGTTCGCCCTGCAATGCATCTTGGGATACAGTGGGCTGCAAAAGATACACCACACCCATCCTTTAAAAAACAGGGAAAAAGTAGGACGTGTTTGTCGGCTGCATTTGGAGGCGCCGTCAAATTCGGACAGCCTCGTTGTGGCGCTGAGATGTAATCAGTTTACAAATGCACCCTTAGTAGGACGCAGCCCCCAAATTTGGACACAGCCATTGACCGTGTCTTTTGAAGTATGCAGCCCTTGAATTCAGACAGCTTCAGTCGTTCGTTCACTTTAGGTGCATACGTTCTGTCCCAGTGTTTGTCTGCCAGTCTACATGCCTCACTGGGTCTCATTGGTCATAGTACATGGGAGTTTTGCTTACACAAAAATATTCCTAGGGCAGACCAAAAAATGATTGGTTCAGAGAGCTAACCAGTCTGATTGCAGAAGAGCTGGGTCCAAGCATAGGAGACAGGATCAAATAATCAGAGGTCTTGAGTCTGCCTCGTCTAGTTGCTTGGATGCACCTCCTCTAAAATCTGACTGGTTCTCTCTCTGAGCCATTTTTCATTTTGCCCTCAGTATATTTTTGTGTAAGTAAAACTTCCACAAGCCTGGCCATAGTTGAGCACATTTCTAAGCACAGGCTAAAGAATGAAAAGATGGGAAGTGAATGTGAATGTATAGTTCCTGTATGGGACTCATTCCTTGCGAATGAATAGATCGTGAACCCAGTACTTATTATACTGTGGTAATTAGATTGCACAGCATATGTTTGAAGCCAAAGACTATCCATTCTTCCTGTTCACAGTTTCAAATAATTTCACAGTGAAGAAGAATCACCGAAGAAGCTGCCGTCTGTATTTTCTTAGCTTAATGACCAAGGTCACTGACAGAAGCTCCAGTCACCTGACTGGCTGGTTGCACTGAGCACCTCGTTCTGCCATTTCCATCCAGTGCCATCTCATTTATGAACTGAGATTAATTATATTGCCCAGGTCCTACAGAGAAAGCACCGGAATAATGCTCCAAAGCTACTAATAAATGCCACAGCAAGATCCTGCAGCTTTATAATATTTCTAATATTTAAACACAGTCTGGAAATGTTCCAATCTAGTGAGTAGTAAGTGAAAAATCACAGTCACAATCCTGGAAGCAGGTTGGAATGGTATTTCACTACATGGATGTACAGCATATGTTTGTGTGTGTGTGACAAATAGAACTTGAATTTGTATATGGACGGCATGACAATGAAGCCAACTTGACTTGATTTGAGCTTGCTACGAGCCACACTAAGGAATGTCTCACCCTGACCAAAATAATTTGGCTGACAAACAGACAGTTCCAGCCGTGTGGTGAGGTATTTGGCCAGGGATGGACTAAATGATTATTAAAATAATTGTATTTGGCCCTCACATATCTGCAAGCTGCTCCTTTCCTGTACCCTTGAGTGGGTGGCTTGGACACCAGCCAGACTGTCCACTTTAACACTCCTGCCACTTTCTGCACAGCCATTTCCAATTCTGGGTGGGGGGGGCAGCCAGATGTCACATGACCGCTGCTGTTCGGGTCAGTCCGATCCATCTGTCTCTTGTTTTTTTTCGGCAATGTGATTATTTCTTGCGTTTTGCGTTTGGTTCACCCGTGCACAGCACACTTTCACACACATGCTTAATTTTCGGCTTTTCGGGTGGGTGTTTTGCCCCTGTGTTGTGTTGAACCCATCCCACCACAGGCCTCCTACAAACCTTTATAAGAGAAATGCTATCCCCAATTAAACTAATTCCCAAACCCTTATTACAGAAGTCTCTCCACCCAGGCTGCTTTCACATATATTTATTAATAAGAGATGCTTTTAATCAAAATGACAGATTTTAGAGAAAGCAGGGCGAGGTAGTCCCTCGAGCAACTGGGGGTTAAGGTCCTTGTGCAGGAGCCCTACGGTGAAAAGTCACTTGGGGTACATAGGGATTTGACCCAGCAACCTTCTGATTGCAAGTATAGCAACCTAGTTTGCTGAGCCATGCACCAACCACTTTTTCCCCCAGATAAATCTACAAACACAAAAGAATATTGAACCCATAGGTACATTACTAAGGTACTATAGATATCCGGATCTATAAATAATAATCAATAACAAATGTAAAAAACACATGGTTTTTCTTTGTACTCTATAGAAGGTGCCGACAATCAGGGCATGGTTGGTGAGAGAAGATTCTAAATATATTAAAGTTTGAGGCTGCCCCCCGCCGCTCTCCTGGCTAGTAGCTGGGGGTAGGGGTGGGGGAGGGGGTCTCTGTACTGTCATGGCAAGTCAGAAGGCACCAGATCAGCAGCAGTCAACCGAAAGCGCTCCTTGCCTTTTCTCCCAGCATGCCTTCCCATAATACAATGCAGCAAATCACCAAATGAAACCGTCTCGTTTAGGCCACGAGCTTTAAATAATCTGAGCGTCGGGGATCGCGGAAGAAAAGGAGGCAGAGATCAAAATGAGGACGGGGAGGAAGGCGGACGAGTGTGTGGGACGCGGTTCCTCCCGATCAGAGTCCCGGAACGCAGACGGCACCCGGGCCACGGCGCCTTCAAAGGCCCGCGAGGTGCGCTAACGAGCAGCGCGACGATTCGCGTCTTCCAGGCAACCTCCTTGAAACGGGGGGAGGGATGACAGATCGCATTTGAAAACACACGCGTGAGATGTCGCTCGCAGAAACCGAAACCGATATTTTATCCCGGGGCTGACAAAAGCGGATCGTTCCCGGACGGAAAAGGCACTTCTGTGCCGCGTCCGACCCACGGCGCCCTTTCCCACGTGCCCGTCGTTCCTGTATTCTGGCTGCCTTGCCCTGAATAAGCTCCACGAAAGCAACTGTGCTGACGAATCACTGTGGTATGAAACACAGCGCCTCACTTAAGAGTCCTAATTAGGTCAAATCGACACTGACAAGCTGTACAGTTTCCAGCTGCTATTGCAACTACAAAAATGGCCGATTAACAGAGAGGGTCTCCAAACATCAGGGCCCCTCCTCGGGGAAAAACAAAACGTTTAGCTAAATAAGCAACACTTTGGTGACTGTGCTGATGTCAGCCTAGGGTCCCCGGATTAGTTAAACCTCCCTTGGTACTTACATAGAACTGGAGGTCGTTTTAAGCGTAGACTGGTGAAGAGAATGCAAGTCAAGGTGACTGAAATTCAGGAATGAGAGTGCCAAAGGTCTCATATGCCCTGAGCAGAGACCGATTCAATTTACCACCCTCAGGATGGAAGCCACCTCCATTTTAGAACAGCCCCCCCCAAAAAAATGTTATATTCAGATCACGCATAACACGCTATCATCTGCTGGGTTAAACACTCTGACTGAGCCTGACAGTGCTTGCTAATTAACTAATGCATCGTCTTATTATCGCACACTGTCGTCTGCATTGATTGCACCGTGCGCTCGCTATATAAAGCGAATATACAAAATGTGATTTTTAATTATTTATTAAAAGGAGCTGGCAGAAATGAATCTTTAGACTAAATGTTGATTTATTTAAGCTCTAAGTTTATATATAAAGGCTGGTGGGGATTCTAGTAATTAATTAATTTAATTAATTTAGAATGTAAACAAACAAGCACTATGCTATATGAGATTTTTTTTTCAAACCAAGTAGCTAGAGGTACAACTCACACTAATCAAAGCACTCCAATTACTGATATTAATTGGATTTGCACTTCGCATTAGAACAGTCCCTTTAATGTACAGTGGTGCTGTAAGTAGCTTGAGGGATTTATTAGAGAACTAGGCTTTTAAGCGAAGCTGGGTGCAACCTGGGTTTTTGTCAGATAATATGCTTTTCTGTCACAGTCCGAAATGTGCTGTTAGATAGGCTGCTGTCTCCAAATTGCCCATAATGTGTGTAAGTACCCCGGGATCAACCAGCATCCCATGCAGCATGCTGATTACCTGCTTCTGGGAGAAACTTTAGGTTCACTGTGACCCTGTACTGGGTAATTGGTCATAGAAGATGGATGGATAAAGATGTAAACACAGTACTTAAGAGGGAGGGAGAGATCTGGGGCCAAATTTTGTTACCTGGGCTCATTTTTATTCTACACGATGAACCAGGAACCCTTTTAGTAACGGACTGAGACATCAGGCGTGAGAGACTAAACTGTAAGACCCCAAGATGCTGTGACAAATTCAACCATCAAGATGTCACTCACAGAGTCTGAGGTAGGGGCCAGCAGTGTCCTAGATATCCAGCAATCTATCTATTTGTATTCCATAGCTGCTTAGCTAGTACAAGGTACAGGGAGCACAGGGCATAGTGCGGACGGACGGACGGAAGATCCGTCAGAAGACATTGCTTGTATCTCAGACGCACCCAGCTTGTTGGCCGTAATAAAATAATACAAAATATGTTGATTGTCCAACCCTGTATTTGGTCATGCTCTGTTATATTGTGGGGATCCAATGATCAGCTTCACCTCGCTGCTCTTGTCAAAAAGTGAGAAAACTGTCAAGGTATTTCAGTGATGAATAACTTCTGGGTAAACATTCAGCTTTTAAGTCAGAATCTGTCCCTCCCATGTTTGTCATGTCCCCGTTTGGCCAGCAGATGTCGCTGGCCATCCCATTTTCTACCCTATTTCCAGTCCTAATGTGTGCGTAATTAGTTCATTGTTCACACCTGTCCCTCATGTAGCCCTTGTTAGCAGCGTATACAAGTGCCTATCCCTGCCTTCTTCTTATTGTTGGTCATTGTAGGTGTGAGTGCTGTGTTCTCCCACTCAGTTTGTGACACTATGCAAATACATTTGCAAGTAGTTGTCTGTTTACAAAGAATATACACGGAAGTCCTATAACATTAATCATCTATATCAACAGAAGTATGTATGTATCCCTGTTAAAACTATATACACCAATAACATATCACACTGAAAAACACTATATCATTACTGATGAAATACTATGGGTAGTGCCACTAAGATTTAATAACGAAGCATGTTTTAGGTTGATTGTTATTTATAACTGTAAAACTGTTAAACAGCCTTCCAAGCACAATGCTTTTCACCTCGGATATATCAATATACATAACAGAAATCAAAGGCCTAGACACTTAGGCTGTAACCTTAATTAAACCGATTAATTATTCGATCTAATTATATGCATTACCAGCAAAAAGCCTATATCTGTTTCATGTGAGAATTTCTGTTTCTGTTTCTGCATTGTTTATAATTACCAAAAAAAATTAAAACTTAAGAACCCGCGTACACATTTGTAGCTAACGGTTAGTTATTTTAATTCTAGCTTGTTAGGAGCGTCGGTTGGTTCGGATTAGTTGCGTTCCAGAAATAATTATCTCAACCAGCTGAAAACAACCGTCTGTATTTCTTCTCAGCTCACTGGATGCAGACATCAAAGTGTGCATAGCACATGAAAGTAGGGTGGTGGGTGCGATGGGGGGGGCTGTTTACTGATGCTGCATATATACATATATATATATATATACATACACACCTCCTCCTGGGGACTCTCATGTTCTGCTAGGGGACTTCAATGCTCACGTGGGCAATGACAGTGAGACCTGGAGTGGCGTGATTGGGAGGAACGGCC
>JAODKM010000059.1:1290393-1309606 GCA_026780845.1 Petrocephalus sullivani | reverse complement strand
GGGGGGAGGGGGGGCGGGGTGGTCAGTTGGGCTGCCGTATCTCTGACACTGCTGCAATTACAATTATAATTACAATTATAGTTACAATTATAATTACAGCCCCCATGTAGCTACCCCAAAGGCAGAGAGACAGCTTATTTTTTAATTTGAATGCCACAGCTCCTAGTTTTCGCCAAGAAGGGAGCGTAATCACGGCTAATGGCTTGACGTGGCCCTGCCTCCGCACTGCGCATCCATCACAGACAGACAGGTGGCAGCGCGTTTCAATAACCCCCTTCATAACTCTACATTATCCATCCTGCCAAAAAATCGCCATTGATCGATTGCAGTTAGAGAGCCACTTTTATTACACTGAGATCTATCTTGACGCCCCGCCGTGACTTTGGTCATGGGTGAGCATCTCAGAACTTGGATCTTTCTCTGTTTTCTTTTTCTTCATTTCCTTTTCAGGCTGAATTCACCATCCCAGAGAAATTTGCTTATATGTGCTCTAATGGGTTCTCTGACATTCACACACATAGATATTATCCATCCTTCCATCCTCTGCTGGGTCATGAGATGGGGGCTGGAGCCACAATTTCTTAGTCAGAATGAGGAACAAAGCTGGGGATCATGCTGGGCAGGATGACTGATCACGTCACACACTGCGCCCCCTAGTGGCTGCCGCGAGTACACCATGTCCGGGAGACTCGTGTCAGGCTGCTGCTGATCCTGGGGCAGGTTCACAATGTTCCAGCTCTGAATTCTGACCAGCTGTCCCCTTCCCATGTTGCCATAACTATAAGCAACTGGCATTTTAATGGGGTGTGCCATCCTCAGTGTTAAAAATTAAAAATAAAGAAATGTACCCCACTTGTTAACCTGGTGCCCCCTCAAATTTCCTTTTTGTAGGGTGGTAGAGGAAGTCTCATTAATATTCATGGCAGAAGCGCTACCTGATTGGTCAGTTAATTAATATTCATGACGGAAGTGATGCCTGATTGGTCGATGAACGTGCTCCCATCGACATATGCTACCAGGCATTCACTGGCACACATCTCTCATCAATATTAATGAGACTTCCTCTACCACCCTGCAAAAAGTAAATTCATGTCCTCTCCATCCCCCAGCAGAGAAAGTGTTCTGTGTGTTGCGAACATCCCTGTGGCTGCCGCTACATAAATTTGCGGACCTGCATTTGTTTTTTCATCCTTGCTCCTCCACCTACAGCATTTTTAAAACCACCTTCAAATTCTTGTGTTTCTTCTTCCCTCATGTAATTATACATTTCATGGTTATTGCTAAGATGTCCTGCATCAACGGCCGTTGGAAGGTGGATATTTTACTCCTGTGAGTATGCTGATTGGTTGTGTGAGGTCAGGAAATTGACAGATGGCCTACTGACTATAAGTGAGCATTTTGTGTGAGATTCCAATCACTGAAAAATAGAAAAACACTCATTTGATGTCAAGCAAAACCTGAGACTCACATCTGAAAGCGTAAGGTGAAGCAGAGTCTGGCTTTAATCTGTACCCTCGAGCTGTGCGCCTTTATCGGTGGGCGTTCTGCGTAATTGAATATTTTTGGAGGCTTTGCCTTGGGCTGGTGCCATTTCACAGTTTCACAGTGTACAAGCTGCACCCCGACGCATTGGGCCAGATTGCCAGCCAGCGAGTGGTAGATAGCGGATGCAGCGGTCAACGGCAACAGCCAGCCAGGTCACCTTCACACGACCTCTCCACCTCCACGCTGCCCAGCAGGCTACAATCAATTTAATGGATGCTAGAAGTATGGGTCAACTAGGCTGAAGAACGGAGAGAGATCCTGTTTTAGTTAAGCACTCTTAAAAGCCATTTCAGTGGTAGAAGTGTAATAGATACGCCTTCCTGCAGCTCACATCCTTCTGTATTAATATTTGATTTATTTAGCAGACATTTTTATGCAAATAAAAGAATTTTTTTGAGACAGCAGGGTCAGACAGAGCAATTAGTGGTTAAGGACCTTGTTGAAGGAGGCAATGGTAAAATCACACTGTCGATGTGGGGATTTGAACCAACGACCTTCTGATCCCAGGCAAAGCGTCTTAACTTGCTGAACTACACACCACCCCCATGCTGTGATTCCCATGGTCCCATGCAAGTGAGATAAGCATCAAGCTTAGATGGATAGATTCCCCCAAGGAAACACACAACACACACATTTAGACAGTAAAAAAGACTTTTAGACAGCAATAGTGCAAAGAATGTCAAGAAAAGAATTGCGGAATTCTGTAGTAATGACTCATAAATGAAGTTCTGCACAGTGGGTTGCACAGTGAACGAATAATTTAGAATGTGTGGATTATTCAGGTTCATACCCCCCAACTCACTGCAGACAGTCATCAAATATATACAGGAATCTATGCAGATAAGGCTGCAGTGATGTCAGTATATTATTACTAAACAGCTGCTCCTCTGGAATATCAAAATAATGAATCAACGAGAAGTTACGAAAACTTAGTCATGATCGGGGCAATTAACATTGCAGTTGAATAATTAACAAACAAAAACTGCAAGACGATTTATAACAATGCTCCCTATATAAAAAAAGCATAATTAGCTTCTCTGTTTATGCTTCACCCCCCCGGCATTTATCACGGAGCGATATGAAAGGCCGCATTGTAATTCACGGGCTGCTACGTACAACATTCCTTTCGGTAATGGCTTGGTTGTGTATTAATTTTCAGTTACAAGATCTCTGCTGCTGAGCAAGCTGGCCTTACAACAGGCCTTAACTATTCTCACTCAAGTTCGATGCCAACTTTAAAACAAACTTCATGACAGGTCTGGGGGAAAAAAAACACAACTTCCCTCTCACTCTTGGATGGGTGACATTTCATTCATGCAGCATGTGCATCTCCCAAAGTGACATACAATTGAGAAATCAGGGTCACACTCTCCCTGGAGTAATTGGAGTAAGTCGGATAACTAGTCGGATTTAAGGTAGTCTAAATGAAAGCGAACAAAGAGATTTAAACTGGGGTACCTTGAACCAACTTTTAAGGTAAATGGAATGCAACACAAGGGCCTTGCTCTAGGACCCAACGGTGACATCACTCTGACAGCTGTGGGATTTGAGCCAACAACCACTCAGTCACAAACACAGCATCATAACCCACTGATCTGAACAACACCCCCCAAATTCCAGTGATTAATCTGGATTCTCAGTTTGTTATTCAAGTGCCTGGACCTAAAATGATTTTTGCCCATCCCCCAGTGATGATACCACTAGATAATTATGCTTCAGGCCATAATTCTTGTACAGAAAGGGTTATTTCAGGGTTTTTAACATACCATTTACAGCTCATCGTTCTAATTAATGGGGCAGATTTTGTTTATTGCATTCTCTGACACTTAATGTTAATGAATAATTAGCATAGCATTGACATAACTGAATTTAAATGTAAATTAGGAGACATACACTCAGTGTGAAATGCCAGATAATTAGTACCAGTCGAAACTGTGGGGAGGAAAAAAGAAAAAGTTATTAGTTAGACGTGGATATTTTGAAAAATGAAACTTTGAGTGAGTGTTGATGAGAGCTGGAAATGTTTCACCCAGAGTGCCTGAGAAACTGCTGATCTCCACTCAAAGTAGAAAAACACATTTAAAAAAAATAAAGAATAAATTTATGCAGAGGAAGTGGAAGACACAAATAAGCAGGACTCAGACTCCCCATGGATTTCTGGGTAAATTGGAGAGTATTGGCAGATAAACACATCAGTACATTAAGTCAGGTGCTAAAAGGACAGTATTTTATTCATCCCCATGAAAAATTTTGTTAGGTTTTGCAAATTCCATGTCCACGAGAGACATGGACACACACACACACACACACACACACACATATATATATATATATATATATACACACACACACACACACAGGAGAGTGTAAGCTTGTAATCAAACTGCAGGCTATGTTACCCTCTAGCGCCTCCTGGGGCAATAGGAGTTAGGTTTTGTTCGTATAATCAGTGCCAGTCAATCCAAGAGGCGACTTTGACAGCCCCTAGACTGCATCTTCTGAGGGAGTATAGATTTAGCAAGCCAGTTTCACTTTCAGTCTCAAACAGGGGGTGCTGGTGGTGATGCTTGCCTTTGGCACTACATGGCCTTCACCCTTCTTGATATAGGCCCCTAACACCACTCAATCGCTATGGGGGCCCAGGATTAGTGTAGACATCACCAGCATCTTTGTGGGGCACCAGAAGTAGCGCAGACCTCACCAGCAAATCTGCGGGGTGCCAGGATTAGTGCAGACCTCACCAGCAACTCCGCAGGGCTGCCAGGATTAGTGCAGACCTCACCAGCAACTCCGCAGGCCTGCCAGGATTAGTGCAGACCTCACCAGCATCTCCATGGGGCACCAGGATTAGTGCAGACCTCACTAGCAACTCTGCGGGGTGCCAGGATTAGTGCAGACCTCACCAGCAACTCCGCGGGGGCCCAGGAATAGTGCAGACCTCCCGAGCAACTCCGCAGAGCCGCCAGGATTAGTGCAGACCTCACCAGCAACTACACAGGGCCTCCAGGATTAGTGCAGACCTCACCAGAATCTCCACGGGGCCGCCAGGATTAGTGCAGACATCACCAGCATCTTCGCGGGGTGCCAGGATTAGTGTAGACCTCACCAGCATCACCAAGGGGCAGCCAGGATTAGTGCAGACCTCACCAGCATGTTCATGGGGTGCCAGGATTACTGCAGACCTCAACAGCAACTCCGTGGGGGCCCAGTATTAGTCCAGACCTCACCAGCAACTCCACGGGGCACCAGGATTAGTCCAGACCTCCTCCATCTCTCCACACACACGGTGCAGCAGAAACTCCCAAATCCTTCTGCCGGGCCATGCAGAGCCTCAGACTGCACTCCGCTCCTGCTCAGACTGCTTTGAATTCCCTTTTAACCTTGGATCTGCCTGCTCCTCCATCGCCTTCCCCCATTCCCCTGCCAGAGATGAAAGCAGCGCATTGCACAACCGAGACATAACCTCATAGCTACAAAAACAAAAAAGTCCTACTGCCTAAAAATTCAATAAAATACATAAATCGCCGCTATGTGAAGGTGGGCATCGTCCTGATCTGTTCACAGATTCATATTAGGGGGGAGACAAGTTAGTCTCAACTGGAAGTCTTTAAGGGAGAGGATTAAATGATTAAAAAAAAACGCACCCCGTTGTGCATGGAGCACGGTAGTGTGGTGGTGGCGCGTGGAGAATGTGGATCCGCACACAGTACCAGAGCCCTGGGGCTGAGAATAGGCTGATCTCGGGCTCAGGAAGATTGCCAGGGCTGACTTTAAACAGCAAATCCCAAATCCCCAACTGGCAAAGACCCTGTACTGAGGATGATGAGATTTAAACCTGTACCTCAGCCTCCGGGACCCGAATGTCACTTTTCAGATACATTAATCTCTCTATACATCCAATAACAGGAAACAGATACAGGATAAACTGAAAATGAAGATACAAAGGAGATCGGTCTGGATTTTATTCAGCGTAGAGGGTTGAAGGCAGTAAAGTTGAGAAATGATCCTCTGCTGGAGTGATTTAAGTAATGAGGAGTTTCAGGTGAGAGCTTTTTAATTCTGGCCTCAGGGAACCATGTGTTTTTCAGACTTTCATTGTTTCCTTACACTACATAAGCATAAAGTGAAGCCTGGATTTTCATTCTTGCCTCTGGAGTACAATATGACTGAAATGAAAGTAGGGGGGGGGTGTCATATTGTGGAAAATATCTGAAGAGCTCTTTGTCTCCTCGGTTTCTGGGGGGTGGGGGGGGGGGATGGATAAGTTAACTGTGCACAGGCTCAATTAACCATTAATCAATTAAAGTTTCAGTTAATTGCCTGACAGGTCTGCTGTTTCTTGGACTCCAATCAAAAAAGATGTTTTGGGCCCCTCTGCCCCGCTAGTGTGCTGACTGTTTCTGGCCAACAGGGAGCTCTGAAACATTGGGGGTGATGCGTGATTTGAGTGGAGGTAAACACTGCCTCTGACTGCCCAGTGCTGTGATGTTAATTCATATGAGAGTCATACATAATAGCTGAAACTGAGTATTTTATTAAAAAAAAGTTCAAAGAAAGTCTGTTGAGTTCCTAGACATGAATGAGCCGAGTTCTGTGGGTATCTCCAAAGCCGTGCAGCTCCTGGCCATGCTGTACTACCAGATAAAGGAGCCACAGACAAAAAACTCAGGATTATCCAGCCAAACCACTGGGGATCTTCCCAGCTTCAATACTTCTGAAAGCTACTTACTGGACAACAACCAGCTCCTTGGGTAAAACTGGACAAAAACACCAGAAAACTTCTGTCATATATTTTAAGCTCATGGGAGATTAACACAAACTTGTTCTGAAGGCAGAATGAAAAATGAGTGGTTAAGAGAGATAACCAATCAGATTGTAGAGGAGGTGGGTTCAAACAGCCAGTGGAGGCAGGACAAAACGTCTGATTGGATGGTCTGACATTTGACACAAGATCTGATTGGTTATGTCTCTGAACCAATCATTTTTCATTCTGCCCTCAGAACAAATTTGTGTAAGTAAAACTCCCATGAGCATTTTTAACTGGTGTCCACATGTTCTACTCTTCTATCCAGCCCTGAAGTTTCTCCTCCGCAATTCTTAGATGACACAAAGCGCATGATGCCTCTAAGCTGAACTGCGGCGAGAACATGGGGCAGCAGGAAATAGTGGAGAGGGATTCTGCGGGGATTCAGAACTTCACTACTGTGGAAAATGAGTTTCAGGGATAGAGGAAATCTCCCCCATGGCCAGAAGAAAGAATTTCAGGGATAAGCTTAGAGAATGGATACTGTTCTGTGACTGATTGGTGGATCTAAGGCAGAACGAATGTAGCAGATGATCTTATGAAGGTGTTCACCAGCTAGGAGATCAGAGATAAGTGACAGAAAAATAATGACCGGGCAATTAGAGACAAATCTAAAAAGCAGGTTGATTAGTGGGGTCATATGATCACCAAGAGTGCCCTGCACTGACCTTTTCAAGGACGAGGGGGGCGTGGCTTAGGGTATATTTTGCAGAAAGGGGTTCATCTTTGGTAAAGTATGTGGGATGGTAGGTTATCGAGCAAGTGGGGCACACGCCTGATCGCCCACATATCCCAGTTTTTAAAAAAAATCCATAGACAGGCTTTTTCTACCACACCAAATATGGAGGATTCCCTTTCGTCAAGCTGAAGAAGTAAGTGCATGGCAGATTAAGCCACAGTGACACGGAGCTGACAGGTGCCACGTCGCTCGGCACTCATTCTCCAGAAGCCGTGGCTCAGGCTCCTGTCCTCCGGCTGGTTCCTGGTTTTAACAGCACCCTCCTCTCTCATCAAGGCCGTAAGGATGGAAAATATTTCACTTGAGCACCAAAGCAAAAGTGTCCATTACACTTAAGGGCGTTACTTAATTAGCCACTGAGAAAAACAGCAATCCAACCTATCTGAATGATCAAATTCCCCAAAAAAATACCCAGCATACTAGCCTATCACTGGGGGCTCTCCTTTGGAAAGAGGAATAGCCTAACTATTTAGTAGTTTTGTTTATCTTAACATGTTGCCTAGGGGTATTTGTTTTACTTTAAAATGCAGCTTAACTAACTTCCTCCATGATACCGCATAGAAAATGATGGATGGCGTCGTTAATGCAAAATTCATCTCCCCCGCAAAAGCAAGTGTCGGGTTTGAGGGTGATGAGGCCAGCTCAGCTTCAGCACGGCAATCTCAAACATAATGTTAATGAATTCAAGCCTCTGATGGTGGGACGGCGTCTCTTCCACACTGCTGGTCTGATTACCGCAGAGGCGCGTCGCCGCTCAATTACAAAGCGGACGCGGCGGTCGCTGATTGCGGCGTCTAAGCTATTTGGTCTTAGTCACGCAGTTCTGATTCCCTCCATACTCTTTTATTAAACTTGTTTTTAACCTCTCCCTAATTAGACATTGCCTCACGGCTTTTCGGAAATTATTACAATTTATCCACTGAGCAGATATATATTTTAAAGCATTTTAAAGACACTTTTACATTTTTTTATGAGCCTGAGTGCGTTCTATAAAGCAAATCAGGCGTTTTAGGAAATCGATTTGTATCTATCTGTGTTAATCCATCTAGAGAACAAACAAAGCGTAAACTGTGTAAGTCCCTTCTGATGAAATGGTCCGTTAAGCTCAGCAATTAATGATCATAAAAGCCGAATCAGCGTGATCTGACTATTGCAGAATGCGAACTTAATGTCGCTTTTGTTAAAAAGGGCTTTCGTAAAATAAAAGGAACGGGGCGCTTCGTGGAATTTAACAGAATATTACAGGCAATGGGATCTCTAACAGAGAGCCATGCATGAAAGAATTATGTAAATGAAATTTATGATTCACGTTAGACAGGTCGGATAATGTGGAGGACATTATTGAGAAAGTAATTCAGAAAATGCTATGGTCCGTTTCCTCGACCTGAGTCTCCCCATCCGACTTGTACTCTGTACCCGTGGGCTTTCGACATAAGTGGTAATTGTGTTTAGATTATCGATTCTTATCCGCTATTCATGACAAACAGTAATTGTATTTTAAAAATGCCTCTCTTTGGGGTTCCAATAGTGCGCCATTAGCGAGTCGCCGGCCCCACCCCATAAATGTCCACGGAATCCCCCCTCCCGGCTGTGTGCAAGACAAAGTGAAATTGGCCATTGAACTTGGGGGGGGGGGGCTGGACGAGGTCGTTTGTCGGTCAGAGACAATATGAGATTTGTTTGTGAATGTGCTCCAGTTTACCAAATACCTGCACATTGTTTTTTTAAAAGCACATTTTCATTAATATACATCTAAGAAGATGATCCTGGATCATTGATGCTCACCTGTTCTTTGCCTAAATGTGTAGTTTGGCCTGTGTTCAGATTACTATAAGCAAAACAGCAATGCCTATCAAGACTCCGTCGGTACTGAGATGTCTAAGGAGGTAGTATCCAGGCACAGAGACTCATTCAGGTCAGACCGGTGAAGTTTAAGAACGTTCTACCATTCATGGGAACAGATCCAGGCTGCAGGTTGATGGAGAGAAGGAGGAAAGGAGAACTTGGAAGATTTCAAAGGTATCTTCTGAGACGTTCCTGCCTGCACAGGTACAGGGGATAGCAAGGAGACAGCAGAGTCAAGTTATAAAGACGTCTTTAGCTAAAACTCATTTTAAATAATTGCTAAAGGTAATGACTGGTAAAGGTGTAAGTGGGAGACAGGAAATTCCTCATGAGCTGACAGCCAGACATACTGTGGCTGTCAGCATCCATAAATATAGCACTGGATTTAAAACTTGAGGCTGTTCATTTAAGTTAGGCTGCCCGTGACATTCAGGATTATATGATTAGGGCTGTAAAAAACCAGCAGCCATCAGACAACATGCAGGCTCCACCCTTAATGGCCGAAGGCTGTCTCCCTTACTACATCTGGCCGATCACCTGAAGTCAGATATAAAACCAGCTTCATAGAGAGCCACATCATTAATTAAACATACACATCTCACCGCGGCTGGCACTGACGCCTCATAAAGGCGCTGTGGCCTCAAAGTGCTTAGTATAGTTTTGCAGGTAGTTTTATATGTAACTCACTACCACCAATGGATAGTCTCCCCCATGTCCCATCTACTGGATACAGACACACTACTGATTATGTTTTGGGTATTAATGATGCATTCATTTGTTTTCATTTACTAGTACTGCTATTATTATTATGATTATTATTATTATTATTATTATTATTATCCATCCATCCATTTTCTGCACTCACTTGTCTAATGCAGGATTGCGGGGGTCCAGAGCCTCCTCCAGGGTGCAGGGCAGGGAATGACCCGGGATGGGGCCCCAGGAGAAGGGAAGCACCACCCGAATGCAGCCTCGATGCAGGCAAAGCCCTTGCGGGGGGTTTGATTTGGGTGAAAACAGAGGAACAGAGGCGCAAACAAGCAACAATGACAGAACTGTTGGTGTATAGGACTGGGGAGCCCTTTAATACATTGACCAGAAGCTCAAGAATTTCCTCCTGGGACCAATGAAGTCTATCATATCTCATCATATTTAATTCAATTCATCAATCTTCCATTGACCTTTTATCCAGAACTGGGTGACGTGGAGCCTATCTCAGGAATCATAGCGCACGGTGTGCATGCCTTCTCTGGTCGAGTTGCTTATGATTGGCTAAGTAGCTCACCAGCCTTTTGGGGTGGGGTGGGCTGGACTGGGTGGAGAGTCAGTGGTGGAATTTTTGTGTGACAGCTGGCCTGCAAGCAACCTAAAGGAACCTGGAGGAACTCTGAGCTCTCGCCAGCGGCATTATCTTTCCTACTCATGTGACCTTAGCTCAAGTGGTTCAGAAGATGGACAGATGAATAAATTGGTGGATGACTGACTTGATCAGTGAACCGATGGATGGAAAATTGATGGTTCAAACTGCCAGCAATTAATGAGGAGGCCTCAATTATAGTTGACAAAGGGTCCTGAAACTGGGATTTTATCAGGCTTTTAAGGAAACCCAGGGCCTTTTATGCTAGAGTTACTTCACAGATTTTTTTCCCTAACTTCCCAGGAGTTCAAAGAGTGAAAAACAATTTTGTCATTTAAAGATACAGCCGGTCAATCTTTAATGGGCCAGTGGCAGGTCATGTGCCTGGGAGGAGGAGGCAGGGCAGAGGTGAAGGACAGCAGGCTTAACCAATCAAAAGGAGTCGATTATTCAAACAGCCAAAATAACCCAAACACTATCTGCACTACATTATTGACATTTCTCCCAACACCCATGCACCCATCTCCCCAAGTTAATTAGTTCAATCAGGGCCAGCTAGGCTTCATTAATTGAGTTTGTGGGCAGAGACTGCTGCAGTACCTTATCCTGGCTAACATCACAAACAACAACAACCTTTCATGCCTATTTAAATCCATAAGATAGGAAACCAGCTGCAGGGAACAATAATTAGTTTTAACCCTGATAACTGAGGCCCGATTTTTTTTTTTATCACTAGCTTGATAATCTAACAGTAACACTTATAACATTGTTTTGGATGTGGAAAAGGGGTACTGGAATATTTGTTTGTGTGTTTGTCCCAGGTAAATGCTTTGAAAGTGTTATGGTTTAATATTACAAAATGAGACTGCCATTCTCTACATGGGAGCACTGTGGGTATATTCAAATAACCGGATGGCCTTGTGATATATATTAAATGGGAAATGGGCCATTTAATGCACGAAAATTTACATATCTCAACTTGCCAGCATTTCTGAAAACATCAAGAAAGCCTTAATAAGCCATTATAGCAAGTCAGATAAAAACAATGAGTTATAGTTAGGAGGACAATATCTAAGGACACCAAGCCTGGAGATTTGAAAAATAATCCGCTCGATGCTAAAGACATTTGGCAGAGCAATTTCAGATTGCTTTAAAAGTCATGTTATAAAGCACGACAGGGTTATCCCTTCTAACAGCAGACGGGGTAGCTGAACCAGGACAACGATTGGCTACAGATGTGCGTGATGGTAACCTCGCTGTCCATGATGCAGAGGCTGAATGGAGAGACGTGGCAGATGACACAGGGCACAGTGGAAGAAAAGTATGGGTTAGGAGCTAAGCTCCTTCAGAAGGTAACGCAGGGAAAGGAGTGCCAACGAGGAACACGGAGTGAGCTGATAATGGTATGGGGGCCGTCCCAGGGTATGCCAGGATGTCCGGGAAGCAAATGCATGGGTTGGAGCAATCAAACTGGGAAAAGTGGTGTTTATCGAACCACACAATGGGAAACAAACTCGCGGCAGGAATAAGCAGGAATGATCCGGATAGGTGGAACCCTCACTGGTGCTCATGCGACAGAAAGCGCAGAATGCTCAAGAATCAGCAGAGGAATGTCTTTTTCACCAACACGATGCAAGATTCATGTGGTATAATGGGACAATTTAGACTCCAAAAATGTCCAGGATTTGAGAATCTCCGACGTGGTTCGGTCCCGTAGAGCTGGGTATTATCTGCTGACGAGTCAATCCCCTAAAACCTCTTCTTTCCCCCCACCAGAGCTGCTTTGAGGTGAGCAGCCCAGGAGTTCATTATGTCTGCCGTAAGACGCAAGGGAAGGAGAAATGTGTCTACATAAACACTTCTAGGAGCAAATTAGCCCGAAATGAATTACCAGACTGTGACTGAAAGCACGGCTACGAAATGCCGACCAACCAAGATCAAGGTTTATATCAGGAGTCATTCTTATGTATTAGGCAAACAAAGGCGGAATATCTTTCACACCATGGTTCAATTTATTAGTAAAACATATTTCCCTTGAAAAGCAATCAACCTCACACACAACTACAAAATTCAGCAATCAAATTCACTAAACCTTCAAATAGACTATCTGCATACATATAAATGCAAAAATTTAAACTTAGCTTTATTATAGGGAAAATAAAATCAACAAAGTTTCTTGCAGCACCCAAGCTACCGCTACTGTTAACGCTATCCCTATTGTCGATGGCATTATTATATTGTTATCGTACACAGTGGTTGGAAAAGTGCCACCAGCGTATGTGGCGATAACCTTTCTCTCTCTATTTTGTATTTTTTATATGGTGAAAATAGAAAAAAGCACCCAATTCCAACACAAGAAGAAATATATTGTACATTGCATGATATAAAGTATATTATCTAGCAATATTGGATATTGTAATAATTCAATTGAATAAAATGTATTTCACATAGGTTGGATAAAGTTATAGAATGAGGAAAGCACAGCTCATTTGAATGCTGGGTCCTCCCATGGTCTTGTGTTTTGACTCAGAATCTGTTAAAAGATTATAATCTCTGCAGCCTTAAATTGACTGTATCGATACCAACACCTACCTTTTGGCTTTCATGGTGCACCAACCACATTGCAAAGCCTGAGAGGACAGTTACAAGCAACCCATCAGAATTTCTTTGTAGCTTAGCTACTGAAGGTGGTCCCATCAGCCACTAGAGTTTGTGTTACAGGAATTCATAATGAAATTGTGAATTTTGATACGGTGTATTGGGAGCATCTTAGGAGGGAAAAATACAGTACTATTACAAAATGTGTATCCACATTTTACGGGGGAATGTAAAGGTTTAGCATTTGTGACAAATAAAGCAAAAAATCTTCATGTGAAAAAGCCTCAATTTTCTATCAACGCTGAATATAAAAAAACGTAATTCTGGATTGATGATTAAACAACAATAAGAAGAGGTTTTGTCTCTCATTATTCTAGACAGGCCACACAAGTACGGCGTGAAATCAGAAGGTATGTCTGCAGGGAATCCTACAAACAACCGTTTTTCTTTTGTTCAAGATCTCCTAGGAGACAAGGTCTTTCTGGTCTAGCGTTTTTTTTTTTTTCTAACAAATTGCAAATATTTTAATGTGTATAAGAAGTGCCAATACAAATGTCTTGCCGCAGCAAGGTTAAATGTGCTATTTCACAACATGTGGGTATCGGTGTCATGCGTTCCAGTTCCGGGGGTGTCTTATTTAGAAAGTGGTAAACATAAATCCAAGCACTGATGTGGAAATGTGGCTTCCAGTACTGCCTACTCTTTGATGGGCTACACCACCCTGCATGCAAATGAAAAACAAAACACAATGCTTGATAACCTTATCAACAAACTGGACCTTTCTGTTTGAAAGGCTTAATGCAAAGTTATTGCTGGGTTTGACGTTTCTGGATCACTTCTGCCCCCACCCCCTTCTAATGTCATGACTGTCTGTGGCCAGCACAGAAGTGCATGGTTTAAGTGCCGGTAAACACCTACCGCAGCGTCTGACAGCTATGTGCGTGCCTGGTTAGATCAATTGTAGGAAATGGTCTGTTGAGAGGCAAACAGATTTTCTTCTCTCTTACTTAGTTTGGTCTATTTAATGCCACAGGTCATTTAAAAACTGATAAGAAAAATGTCGTAGAGTCTGAAGTGTGATTTTTGTCACCAAGTGAATTATTACTGGTACATATAATTTTCTGCTGACCCACACGTGTTATAATTTCAGGCTCCACTATTAGTAAATACCACAACTGGCTGTATGTGGACATTCCATAAAAGCCGTCTCTGCGATTGTAATACCGTAAAGATAAGATATACTTTATTGATCCCAGGGGAAATTTGTTTGCATGCAGCAGCACTGGAACATAAAGTCCACGGATACAAACGCAGTGCAAAGACTCAAGAAAAAGTACAGTACGAAGGCAGTCCACATATGATGCAAATCGTAGCTACGAACTATCCACAACTAAGCAGACTCCCTCTAATAAAGGAGACAGATTCTTCTGTAGGTAATATTCCTGTGAAATTGTGCTATTTTAGACATTTTTAATGAATGGATCACTTTTTACTGGGGAAAACTGCAGAGCCACTGGAGTCTCAGTGGTACATTTCCACTGGCTGCAAGCTTGTGACTAAGCAGTAGCACAATAGCGATTTGGATTCCTAGGAGTTTCAATGCAGAGTGACGACATCAACAGGTGTCTGTGGGCCTCCAGTTATCACTCAATTACAATGAGGTCAACCACAGTTTGCTTCAGTGCAAATCAAGAAATATCTACTGTGTTCATCAATAGTGTGTTAATTATAAATATTAGCATTATTTTCACACAAGAATTCCCCAAGTGAACAATGTATTTCATTAGCATGTTCTGGAATGAAAAGGTGCACTGAAACTCATCTAAAGCTTGATCAAAAGGTAAGCAAATCAGATAAATATAATCAAGACATGATCTCTGAGTCATCACTGCGCATAATAATGAACACTAGTAATAGCTATGTATTTGAATTAATGCAGGCAATGCCTGAATGCTGTCTTTCAGGGAAAATAATGTCTTCTGCTTCTGAAAAATTCAACAGTGCTGTGTGAGATACTTTAAAAAAAGGTCAGGCAGGTTCATATAGCAATGCAAGGTGCATGGGATTATTGCAAGGGGTATTGCAAGAACTGCAGTAGATGGATTCTTCTAAAAAAGGTCTAAGCTGCAAATTCAACCTGGTTGTCATTGCCTTGTTTTCTAATCAAAAGCATAAACTGCATAAAACTTTGGAGGAAGTAGATTTCAAGCGTCCAGAGGGATAAACCTATTGATTTAGTAAAATGTATTAACTTTTATTTGTATCTTTTATTTTGTATGATCTTTTGTTTGCATTTGCATGTATATAAAATAGTCCATAAACCTACCTGAGCCATAACTTTCCAGTATATTATTTTAGGAAATAAATATGACAAATTCATTCCTAGTTTATGCCCTCCCTGCAGTAAGTCTGCCACAGTGTGTATCCTGTAGTACTGACTGGAGGGGCATTATTTACCAGTGACAGCCAACAATATGCGATCACCTTAAAGGCCTGCAGGGGGCGCCGGTGCTCTGGCCTCTCTGGGCTCTTACCCGGGTCAATTTCCACCCTCCCCTCCGGTGTCGATTTGGTGCCAGCTCTGCTCTGCTGGTGCGGAACAGGCAGCAGATGAGCCCCCCCCAACCCCAAAATGCGGTCCACGCGACCCAAGGGCATCGCCGCCACCGGAGCCGCTAGTAACCCTTCTGTTTGTCGTCTTATTTTTTCTTTCTCAATCTGTCACTGATTTATGTAAGCGCCCGCCAGCCCCTCCTGCCCCACCGTCTAATTCCTGGGTGATCTAGGTCAGAGCATCCAGACGACGGCTTTACCGGAGAACACTTCCATCCTCACTGACCGCGAATCAGACGAACAGACAGAGGCTGCTGCCAACCACGGGAGATGAAGAAGTGGACGATCGGGGGGGGGTTAATACTCGCTACTATAATTCATGGTTACTCTGGGCACCCGGCTGCCGGAATTTGTGATTCTGCAGGAGAAGCGGGGCGGAACTGTCAAAGATCAAGTTAGAAGACAGAAAAAGATAGAAAAGCCATCTTTGTGTTTTCATGCAGTATTGTGCAAAAGTCTTCGGCAGTCAAAGGAAGTGTTTAAAGGTATTTATCTAGGCAGTAAGTGTATATTTGCTCCAAACAAAAACACAATCTAACATTAGAGCATATGTAAATTAAGAGTAACACTAACAGGGATATCTGCTGTTCTCCCAAAAGTTGCTGACATCTTGACGGATGGCTAGATGAACACCGCTTCAGTTCCCAAACCTCTCCTCAGGGGCACCTCAGCCATTCTATGTATTTGTTAAATTTCACCACCAGCTTAATTAATTGATTAATACCCATCCATTTTCTGAAACCACTTATCCTGTTTAGGGTCATGATGGGTCCAGAGCCTATCCCTGAAGCTACAGGCACAAGGCGGGTAACAACCAAGGATAGGCGGCCAGCCCATCGCAGGGCACACTCGCAATTTGGTAACTCTAATTAGCCTCAGCATGTTTTGGGACTGTGGGGGGAAACCAAAGTCCCCAAAGGAAACCCCATGACAACACAGGGAGAACTCCATACTCCACAGACATGGAAGCTGGGCAGAGACTCAAACCCTGGTCCCAGAGGTGTGAGGCTACAGTGCTAACCACTGCACCACCATACCATACCTAAGTATTGATTACCCTAAATACCAGCGTACTAGTGGCCGAGTCAAAAAATACATCACCTTCATTCACACAAAGGAATACCACATGACTACTCACACAGACTATTCACAAATTTCATTTCCACCGTGTCAAATGTCTGACTATTTCTCTATTTGGGGTGCATCGCTACAGCAGATTTTCACACATATGTACGTACAACAATAAGCCTGACAACAAAGAATTTTTATTTCTTTTCATTTCAATAGAGAGAATAAACGGATCAAGACAAGCTATAATTTAAGATCTTATTTGTGCTCCAAACATTCCACTTTGCTTCCCTGATAAGGAAATCATCATTATGAACAAGGGCAACTTTTCTCAGTCGCTTCAGAAGATTTTGCAGAACATAAATAGTTGTATAATACATTCAATTCAATCCATTGACTAAACAGAAAAATAATCATGTTCTTTTTGACTGTGATGGAAATGCAGGACTCTACAATGTAACAAACGGCATCGTCTGCGATGGATAAAATTCAAGTGCACGGACCTAAATCGTCTCCCAACTATGTTGGAGCGTAACTGAAACACAGTTATATAAAGAAAGATACAGTGTCTCATGGAAAATCTTGTTAGCAAGGGATGGCTTCACGCCAAGCACTGTGTCCAGCCGTCGTTATCATGAGCCAAAGAGGAACACGGATTATAGCAGCGTAGCATCCTACTGGCATTAGCCGCAGCACGCACAGCAATGCCTGTAGCATTGTACCATAAGGAGGCTCATGTTCAAACCATGTTTAGAGCTGGATGTCCACCGGACTTAGCCCTTGAGGTCTTTTTGGTGACCCGTGGTACCCAGGACACGACTGAAATGTTCCCATCACACTCTCTAAATACCTTACTGAAATATAGACTTGTTTTAGTCTTTAATAACCAGAAACTGATTCATTCCCTATTACTCTAGTCTGGGTTACTGCATGACAATCCAATATTTGGGCCATAACCCCCAGTTTTAATATTTCAAGGAAAATGGCTGAGACAGTAGGTGGGGAACGGGGTTGGTTTGGGTTGCAGTGATACAATTTGCTGTGGGGGTTCGTTAGTTGAGTGCCCCTGATGTAGTTTCAGCCTTATGTGAGTGAATTCACACAGAACCATACAGGTGGTGGGGAGGGGCACTGTATATTTTCAAAGTATATTTTATTACTGTTACACTTGGACAGTTACTGTTCTTGAAATGCCGTAAAGACACACTCAGTCATACACCAGTTTAAAGCTGTACAAAACTTCTGCTTAGCCTTTTAAATAAGTTGTTTATTGTTGGTAATTATAACAAGAAACTTTTTTCATGAACACACATTATAGACTGACCATCTCTTTACATCAAAGAAGTCAGCTCTTTTAGAAGATGCTTTAATTTTATTTTCATGGCTAATATCCTCATATCCCACCTTTCAGCTGCTTCTAATTCGCCTTCAAGGTTGGCGGGACTTCACAATTAACGGATCGGTGTCCCAATTAGCGAAATTTCTTGCAATATCTTTTACATCAACATGTCGTTTCCCTTACTAGCATTCGGCAGAATTTCACTGCCGGCGCGACTTTTAATTCGATCGCTCTGCCGCTTAATGCGCTCGCCTATCTCCGACGGCGTGTGCTGGCGCGCTGATAGCAGAGAGTGGCAGATAGGCAGCAAATACGTGCTTATTAATGTGAATCGGGCAAGAGCCTAATTAGCCGACTTTGTTTCTGAACGCTGGACTGCGGGGGAGAAAAGAAGCCGAGAAACAAACCTTTTAACTCCTAACTGGTTTATGTATGGATGTGAGTATTACTGGGCTTGTGCGAGTTTGCTGATCCATGTATCGCAAACAAACACCCGCTTCCTGATTGGCTCAGGTTAGCCAGGATAACAAACTGTGGATATCTGGGCACTATCTAGGAGGGGGAGACGGGTCCAAGGTACAGGGGGCAAGCAGATGTCCGGCCAGATGGTTTATTTACCTTCATGAGGAGGGCATGGCGCTCGTGGGAATGTGGCAGATTCACTTTCACAGCGGACAAACACATACTCAGCACCAAACAGCATGCCACATGTCACTGAATAAAGATGGGAAACATCTGCAGAAATATACAGAAGCGTTAGACAAAACACGACTCGGTCCTTCTCAGTCTCTCCTTCAAGATCCTTAATATTATGAATTTTATGAATTCCTAATCACAGGAAACCATCATCCTCTCTAACAAACATGAATTGCACCACTGCAGCTCCGTTAACTCACAGTTCTTTTTAGTTATCGACCTAAAACATTATTATCATATTTTGCAGACGATGACCCATAATAAGGTAATTAGATGTAGCCGCAGGGCTTAGGAACCAGGAAGGACGTGCGTTCCGCAAAATTTAATTTGTCTTCATTTGCCCCCCTCCCAAAACAGAACATTGTATTTAAATTATAGAGTTGTGTTCTGCCCAATATCAAACTGTCTCCTATACCCTTGACCATAGCATTTATTTGTCACAAGCAACTTTTTCCCCAGAAATAAGCAGTACTTGTCATTACCTCTGCTTATCACTGAACAAAATGTCCTCAGTAGTTTGGAGGGTAACACTTTGAGGGGCCACAAATAATGCAGTAATACCTGCTTAGTAAATGCATTAATTAACCATTAACTATGCGTTACTTCATC
>JAODKM010000059.1:1260290-1273894 GCA_026780845.1 Petrocephalus sullivani | reverse complement strand
TCACAATGGAACAACCTGTCCCTGATGTCTGATATCTGCACTGGTCACAATGGAACAACCTGTCCCTGATGTCTGATATCTGCACTGGTCACAATGGAACAACCTGTCCCTGATGTCTGATTTGACTTTTTTTCCTTTCAAGTGGAGGATTCGCTTCTGTGGCCCCATCAACATCAGACGCCTCTCCGTCACCCACAGCGACATTCAAGCACGCCGGCCGGGAATATGAAGCGGGCTGCCTTATTGGTGCACAGTCTCTGACTGCACAGCGGTTTTCCCACCCAAAATCATGGGCCGCCGCTGGATGGGTGCTGACCCTCTCCCGTGCTATGCCTGGCAGTGCGCATGTTTCTGTTTGACATTTATTTGTTTAGTAGCACCTTCTAACCAAAGCGACATATAATCAAGAAAGCAGGGTCAGACAGTCCCTCTTGCTCAAGGGTCCAGTGGTGACATCACTCTGCCAGTCCTGGGATTCAAACTGACAACCTTGTACACCGAGAGCTTGTTAGCTGCCTTACAGTGGTTTATGCATCCTCCTTTTCGGCGGGATGACATCAGCGTTTACGACTCATTTCCTGCTCTTCCTCTGTCACTGATACATTTACCGTAACATTTACCGCATCCCACTTAGGTGCTGCGGACCTGAAAGCTGACACCCCCCCCCCACTCCTTCCCCCACACCATCGCTCTGGGAAGAGCTTGTTCGCTATCAGCGCTAAGTGTGCCGGTGCACATGTCAGTGCCGGGAGTGTCACACTGTCGTTTCTCGCCCTGTGGAAAAGCGAGAGAGTGAGAAGGACGGATGAAAATGAAGGGAGAAAACATCGGCGGGGCGGATGCCGGCGGGGACGCAATTCTTGCTCGTTTTGCAGTTATTTTTGGACCTGCCACAGAATTCCCAATTTCCAGCCTGTTACACCGCAAAGCAGATGAACTGCATACATTTGTGTTATGCTGAAAATTACAACCGTCATCACAAGCACGTGCAAACTTAGGCAGCAATGCAGCAAACCAGTGTTTCTCAACACCGTCCTCGAGGATCTCCAGACAGTCCACATTTTTGCTTCCTCCCAGCTCCCAGCACACCTGAACCAAGTATTAAGTGATGCCCTGATACCCCGATAGCTTAATTGCCTGGTATAGGTATGCTGGGAGTCCCCAAAGACTGGGATGAAGGGGGTTTGGCAAGGCTGCTCAGCGGGGGACTCCACTGCCATCAAGGTTCAAATCCCACCCCAGATCTGAGTACCTGGACTATGCATGTTCTCCCTGTGCTGCACAGGTATCCTCTTGCAGTGAGATGAACTGGCACAAGTAAATCCCATTTGTGTCTGTGCCCAATGATGGACTGGCATCCCATCCAGAGCGTCCGCTGCCTTGTGCCCTGTGCTGCTGGGCACAAACTCTCTTGGAAGTTGGATGGATGGATGGATGGAAGGTGCATCCATCAGGAATAAACAGTAAGAACAGTAACTTCCTTCCAGAAATTATTTTCTTCTGAGGGATTAATTTATCTCGATCTGTATCAGATGAATTAGCCTTGTCCGGCTCCGTTTCCGGGCACAGTGGCCTGTCGCTTTGGCCCCGTGAGCCATTTGGACCGGACAGCTTGGGGAGGATCGTCACAGTCTCATGCACCAATCAGCCACTGCAGCCTTCGCCACTAGCCCACATCTAAGCAGGATGCTCTTCATTCCCGTTGTGGGAATCAACTGAAATGGCCATGACCAAGACACTGAGTATGATGGAGCATCTGCTCAGCCCAGACGGGGAAAGACGTTAGCAAGTTTTGGACACAGAAGGCTTTTATGCAGCATTAAAATGGCCAGAAAGTCTACAGTGTCAAGCGCAGGGTCACCATTTCCCAGCCCTGCAACACTATCAGGAGAAATATCATCTTGGGTCATAAACAGATATTTAACCACCAGCACTGAAGAAAAGGAACGAGGCGTCATCAATAGCGGGGGGTGGGGGGGATGGGCTCAACTCAATGTAATTATGCCCCCCCTTCTGGGACCGATCCTTCAAGTAAACATGACAAGAGGCATCGATTTCACATGAAGTTAAACAATGGCTGTCGATATCGGCTGGGGGGGCACCTCAGCCATGTGGATTATAAAATGGTTTACGGGCCAGATAAGAGGTAGAGAAAGTCACAGCCCCCATCTCTGACCCATTATCCCCCCCACCTCCAGGTGTGGGCGAGGGCGCTCCTGTGCCCTGGTGGCACTTAAATGACTTTCTGCCCAAGGTGGACAGACACGAGCTGCTGCTTCTGCCGATTGGGGGAAGGGATCTGCAGCCGAGAAGCAGGGATCGGGGGGCACACAGTGTCTCGGGAAGACAGCAGATGCTCATTTTACATTATTGGGAAAGGTAGACAGACTGACAGACAAGCAGACAGGCAGGCAGGCAGACAGGCAGGCAGACAGACAGGCAAACAGACAGACAGATAGATAGATAGATAGACAGACAGGCAGGCAGACAGACAGATAGATAGATAGATAGATAGACAGACAGACAGACAGACAGGCAGGCAGACAGACAGGCAGACAGACAGACAGAAAGACAGATAGATAGATAGATAGGCAGGCAGGCAGGCAGGCAGACAGACAGATAGATAGATAGAGACAGACAGACAGACATCTCATCATCATCTCATCTCAAGAATTGCACACTTACAATAGCACAATACCCACATTTTAACAGTAAAAAAAGACATTCAGACACAAATATACAATAACAATAAATAATAGACAGCAAAAAACAGTCACAGTGCAAAGAAGGTCCAGGAAAATGGCAACGTATTGGATTGGATAAGACAGTCACCTGACTTTGTCCCGCCCCTGGCAACCAAGCCCCTTCTCAGCTTGGTGACTCAGATAGTCAGACACCACTGAAGCACTGTAGCAGTTATGCGGACAAAAAGCACGACAGGCGTGACGCCGACGCAGAGGATCGCTGCAGGTGCGAATAAAGGGCCAGACGCTGCTGCCGGTACTGTATAAAATAGAGTTATGGGTATCTCAGCAGGTGGGCTACTACGCAGCCTCTTATTAACTTCATCCGGCTGCTCTGGGACCTGGCACTGAGTTCTGGAGGCAGGAAGGGTGAGCTCTGACTCACCTCTAAACGGCACGCCTCGTGAGCTCGGCAAGAGATTCTCCTAAGCCCAAGCAGAGAGTCCAGAATCGCGCGAGGCGATGACGACAGCATCGGCCAATTAAAACCCCCCACAGGACCAACGGTATAGCAATGGCACAATACTGAATACTGCAACAGTCATGAATGCTGAAGCAAAGCCCACAATCGCACGCGCCCTCGGGGACCCCGATGGCCCTAGGACTGCAATTTTAAACGTCGAGCCGTGAGGCTGTTGCTTCGTCCATGACTGTCCAAACAAAAGATCTTAACTGCGAATCCTTTCAGACTCCGCAGTGTCAAACAAGAATATGAAGACAGGAAAAACCAACATTATTCTGTGCTGAATATACAAATAATGTCTTTTAAAAAATCTTCAAAACTAACATTACAATAACACAGTGTCCAGACCTGGCACCCTGTCCAGTGTATTCACCTTCCTCATGGCCTTTTCCTTAGGAAAGACACCCACCACCCCCCAAGACCCTGTACTGAATAAACATTTAGATAGATGGTGGAATTCATCGAGGATTCATAGAAACAGCAGCTGGAATCCTGGCATTGGCAGAATGATGTCACCACTGGGCCCTTGAGGGAGGCTCTTAGCTTCTAGTGGCTCCAGCAGCCGCTCTGTCAAAAATGTGCATCACTCTGGATAAAAGTGTTTGCTAAATAAATAAAATGTAAAGACATTCTTTACAAAAGCCTTTGATGTATTTCTGACATTTGTCATTTTGTTAATATTTTATTGGCCATGAAACTGCAGAAGTTGTGGGGGGTGGGGGGTGGGAGTGAAACTGAGTCAGATCCAAGACCCTCTTTCCCAAGATCCATACAAACCCAACACCAATACTGATGTCACTATTCCCTGGCACTCCTAAACAGCAATGCCTTATGGGTAATTCTAGACAGGATATACTGAGGAACTTATGAAATAAAAAGAATAATTGCAAATAAAGATAAATGCACAGCTGAGATGCCCTCGGCAGAGGACTACACAGGATATGACCTCACACAAGCTCTGCCCTTGTATCCCTTTATGGCAAAGTCCTGTGATCAGTGTCCAGGCCAGATGTTCCTTCTAATTAAGTGAATCCTTTTCAAGTTGTCACTCGGGGCAACATCTGTCAAGTCTGAAAGACCAAAACATAGTAGGAAAATAGGAAAATCCGGAATGTTTTAGGAAATATTCTCCTCTTATTTACACCCCTTTAACTGAGGGATTTAATGGCAGTTCCTGCAGCCGCCATTAAATGGAACCACAATATTCCCCTCTGATTAAATACCTCGCAGAGGAAGACTTAACATTCTGCACACTGGTACTGATTTCTCCCTGCAGCTGGATATGTATGTGGTCTTCCGGACATATAATGAGCTTTTCTTTTTTATTCGCTAAACAATGCCAAGGTGGCATTTGATTGGGTGAGCCACCAACCAGTAGATGAGCTGCGTTTGACCTTTCCCTCTCCCTCTACAGTGTGACCTACAGGGTCCCGGGCAAGGTTGCGATATTGAGGTGATTTGTAGCATGTGTAGAATGTCAGCATGTGATGTAGGGTGACTCTTTCCTTGCTGAAACTTAGTAAAGCTGAAAATCTTTGCAAATACTATTACCAAGAGTGTTTCAGGCAAGCAATTAGCACGCATCATCTTTTTTGCCATGAAACATTCGGCGAGAGGCCAAATGTCAAAAAAATAACCTCAGGCTCAGTATAAAATACATTCATGTGAATCACGGCCCTTTATTTGTTAGAATAAACGTAACAGATGTTTAAAAGCTCTATAATATGCTTCACTCTATTATTCATTTACGTACAATGGCCAGATGATGAATCGAGGAAACAGACCATAATACCGTAATTCATCGCCATGGAAACATTAGTCGTTCCATTTTCAGCCTCTTCATCCTGCTTTAGGATAAAGTCCCTTTCTGGTTCTTAAGGACATTTGCAGCATGTTTTAATTAACACCTGTTTGACGCCTGAATCACTACGTACGTCGTCTCCCTACCAAAGGATCACTTTAATGACCCAATTAAGCACTGAAGGGCTGTGAAGAGGAGCAGACCTGCTGGTTGCTGAAGATCAAGGTACAACATCATGGGTTTAGGAGAATAGCTGTCGTCTTTTTCAAGTTACTGATTACTGGCCGACACAATTCCAACAACGTGAGATTCTGTGTGATTTAGCTTAAGAAATGGCCTCGTAATCCTCCCATACAGACTGCCCCCCAGCCCCCCCCCCCCCCGACTTGTGTCCTGTCCTTCCTGGGACAGGCTCCCTGGTCTCCAAGATCCGGTACTGAATAAGTGGTCTGACAGCAGCACTCCCCAGAGACCTCCCCCAACCCCCATCTCCATCAGGAAGACCCTCTCTCTAGCCTGATGGAAACCAACTCTAACAGAGACCTTCATGTTTCCTCCCATGTTATGAAAATCACAGAGACTGGTGGATAAACTGTTATGGGACGGATAGATGGATGGATGAATGTGAATCAGTAATTGTAAAATCTTTTCAAGACTCAAAAGACACTTTAGGTCAACAAGGTATGAGATGAAAATTATTACAGGGCACTCATTAAACACATCCATCCATCCATCCATCCATTTTCTGTACCTGCTTGTACGACGCAGGGTCATGGGGGTCCAGAGCCTATTCCCTATGGGCACAAGGCAGGGAATAACCCTGGACGGGGTGCCAGCTGTGCTTCCTATTACACAGAAAACCATGTTTCTTTAGCTACTGTGAAAAACAAGAAATTAGTCTGCAAGAATGACTAATTAGTCAATCCGTTGTCAAAAAACAATGTTACACACCTTAAATGGGGAAAAAAACTGTGCATGCAAACTTTTTATACTCCTCGGAGATTAATCAGCCCAAAAAAGTAATGCCAAAAACAAGAAATGCAATTGATTAAAACAAGCTAACACCATCTCGCATTGCATGTTGTTTCATTGAGCCGTACGTGTTCCTTATTTTAAATGCTATCAATGATAATGTGGGACGGCATGCCGACAGCCGTATTATGTTCGCAGAATTTACAGATTTCATAGACATATTAATCTGATAAATCAATTATATTAATTTCACTTGATCTGACTGATGGTGCCCTAAGATAATAAATGCGCTCCGATTTCAATTATAATGGTTTTTTAACTGAATTTCCTGGTGCTTTAATAGTTAACGGGCACAAGCAACAGCCTGCGCCCATAATGAAACGTAAGAGCGACTTGCAGTCACTTGTGCCGCTGCACATGCACGGCGGGCGCAGTCTGCTCCTGCGTGTTTGCGCATCAGCGCCGTAAACGACTGCGTGTATTCATCTAACGGGAATATAAACGCGTCACGAAAAGATTTTATATAATCTAGAACAGACAAAAAAAAAATAATGATGTTTATGATGCACTGCCCCGGTAAGTAGGCGCACACTTCGCCAATCAGGGCCGCGGTTGACGCCCCCTAGCGGAAGCGCCGCGCAGTCAGATCCGCGCCGCCTCGGAGTGAAACTTGTCTCCACCTGGACCGAGTCGGACCGAGTCGGACCGGGGGGGGGAGCGGAAAAAGAGAAACGGGGGGTGGGGGGGAAGAGAGAAGGAAAGGCGGCGGACGGAGCGGCGAGACGATGCGACGGAAGCAGAAGCGGCTGCTGCAGCTGGCGGGGCTGCTGCTGGCGGCTCTGCTCTTCCTGCCCAACGTGGGGCTGTGGTCCCTGTACCGGGACCGGGTGTTTGAGAACTCGCCGGGGACCGCGGGCGGACCGGCCGGCATTGCGCAGATCCAGGTAAGGCGGCGCGGCGGCCGCGCATAGCGATGCACGGCCGGGGGTTAGCGGGGAGCCGGCGGGGAGGCGGCGGCGGGGACCTGCGCGCTGGGAGCCGGGCTCGGCCGGCGCCTTTGCGGCGTGGAGACGCTCCGAGGCGGCGGCGGCGCGGAGACCATCCCCCCGTCTTTTTTTAACCCCGGACCCCCCCGCTGTCCAAGTCCGAACTGTTGCATGCCGCTAACCCGGCTCGTGCGTGCATTTCGGAGCCGGGCTGCGGGGGCCGGCGCGGTCCGCGTGCAGGAAGTCGGCGCTTCCCCGAAAACTTTTTGCGGCGTCTCCTTTGGGGGGGGGACGGGGACTGCGGCGGCTTGGGAGCCGGGAGTCGCCGCCACAGCAGCCAGGAGGCTCGCCCTCTGCCCCGGTGTAGGAATCGCGGAGCCCCCCCCTGCCCCTCGCCGGCTCGCCGTGCTTCCCGGGGCCGGGGCGGGCGCGCTGTCAGCCGGCGGACGGTCTGCGTGCAAACGGCCGCCTGAGCTGCGGGACCCGGGCGAGACTCGGCGTAACTTTCAGCGCCGCTCCGGCCCTTTGCGCCCGCGATTTCTAATGCAGCTAGTTACAAAATAGCAGATGAATGTAGCTGAGTAGGACGGTATTAACTGCGATCCTATAGCACCTTTCAATCGAGCATGTATTAATATATACTTTTAGATATGTTCGGAGTGTGTTGCGTTAAATAAAGCAACAGTTGGGCAGTAGTTTTTAATTTGATGACCTTATGTAATTTTATCCGGGATTAACCATATTCCTAAAACCTGGGGTTTTGCTTTAAAAGCATTTACCCCCGTATTAGTTAGGATTGTTCGAATTGTGGCATGAGACTGATTCCGGTCAGCGATTTTTATGTGGGTTTTCCCCTGATATTGACCTTGCGGAAAGATATTTTAATTGGACTGGCCGTTAATTTGATTTAAAATTAAAATATAACTAATTAATAAAGTTTTAATACGGACCCCAAAGCCTGTAAACAATTTCAAATGTGCGTAAAGGAGAAGAGAATGCTCTGTGAACAAAATCCAGTCCCTTATTTAAGGTTTCTGCATTTCGATGAAGTTCCTCTTCTCGTTAATATTAGACGTGGTTATTTACGTATTATGTGGTTTAATAAATGGTTCCTCCTGAAGAACCGGGCAATTTTTAAATGTATTATTATTTTTTTTTACAATGGAGTGCAATAGGTCAGTTTTTAATTTTGGCTTGCTTATAAAAGCCATTGATCGTCTTAAAGAACATTTTCTGTACTTTCTTGGGAGCAGGCGGAGCTCGAACGCATTGACTAAAGCCTAACACCGTGAATATCAGACTTGTCAGGGTTAATACAGTAAAGGGCAGATTAAATAAATATAGTGGGAATATTCCATTGAACCCCCTTCATCAAAATAATATATAAATGTCCATTATTCCTCCTTAGTTTTGGCACAGGGAGATGAAATTTCCTCACAGATGGTTGTCTTCTTCTGTTTTATCCTTATTCGGATTCTATCCGTGTGCATTTTGGTTTGTAGGGGAGAAAAAAAGTGCCTGCTTAAGTTATAAGCCGATTAAATCTTACCGACTATTGCGTGTGTTTCACGTGTTCGGTTTTCCTTCCCTCTATCTGTCCCCTGGAATCCATTTGTCTGAATGAGAAGGACATTTTTTTTCCAGTAAATAATTAAAGGCCTTAAATTTGGCAAAGATAAATATTACTGCAGTGTTTTGGGGCCTGTGGGCATTTTCAGTGTTTGATGTGTTAATCGTTCAGAGTTAAATGCTATGAGACCTTAGTCTCGGGTCTGCCCCCCCCCCCCCCTCCAAAGTATCATACATTCAGTTTGGTCCTGTGCCCCTGGATCAGGGGCAAAAACGGACAAACAAGAGGTGTTTGTTCACCGCAAGGCAGAGAAAGACCGTCTTTTCCTTCCCAGACAAGGCACGCCTTCTTCTCCGGAGGTGCCCCCCCCAGAGCTGCCCGTGTCCCGACCTGCTCTGTATGCTTCTCAGGCCCCTGAAGTCACAGGCAGGTGTTTCGAAGGCAGAGCTTAGCGGAGCGTCTCCAGGGACCATTTTTTCTTTTTGGGGGGGGGGCAAATGATCAAGCTGTGGGTCACTTTAAATGTGACACATTTGAAGCACTTGGGGCCTGTAAGCGTGGCCCGGTCGGACGTTTTGTGTAAGTGACAGCTTCAGATGACAGCCTCAGAACCTTTCAACTTGATGTGACGTCGCCGTGCCCGGCTTTCCTCTACTGGCTCAGCGGGTTTGGCTTGTGTGCCTGTAAATCAGAAGGTCGCCAGTCCGAATCTCATGCTCGCCAGAGTAGCCACATATCCTGGGGTCTTTGGGCAAGGTCCTTAACACCCCCCAAAAATATCCCAGGGCTGCTAGATGGACAGCTGGCCCTGTGCTCAGACCCTTAGCTTCACCCTCACTTCTGTATGTATGTGTGTGTGTGTGTGTGTTTCCTATGTATCTGTTCTCATACAAATAGCAAATATAAATACTCTAAATAATTAACTAATTGGCTAATAATTACTAGGTATTTTATCTTTCTCTAAACATCTCGCAGAGAGAGCTGGTATGCATTTCCCTCTATTTCTGCTATCCACCAGTGCAACAGGTCTGACAGTACTGGAATCAACGAGAAAAGACCCGCGTGAATTTTAGCAGTCAGGTTGTGCCAGCTGGCAGCGAAACAGACGCCTAAACTGCCAGAGTTTATCTGCTAGGCCCTCCTGGGTCCTTACCAGCTTTCGATGGAATAACAGGGCGGCATCAGAGCTTGGGGGTGGTGGCCGTAAGAAGGCAGAATTCAGGGGTGGGGAGATTTGACCGTGAGGCAGTCCCGAAGAAACCGGTTTAGTCAGTCTCAGTTCTTCTGGGCTCCACTAATATCCTGGAGCGGATTTCCGTTTGGTGACGCTAAGCTTGGCCTGGTGAATCCAGTGTCAGTTGTAATTAAATGCGTTTTCAAAGGGTGTTCAACCATTGGCATCATCACACGGTATAAACTTGTTTTTCTTCCACGATGAAGCTTTGCAAACTCACATCTTTGGATTTCCTATCCTCAAAATTTATCGGGTTTATCGGTTTAACGGGATCAGTGCACACTCCAGGCATCCAGGTTAAGTGGCTTCGCTTAAGCCTGAGTGTCACACCTGAATAACTGAAGTTAAAGGTCAGATTTTCTTCACTGCCTCAGCCTTGGGGCTTTGAGCGTTGATTTGTAGCCTCGTACGTCGCACGTCCCACGGCAGATGTACCTTGTAGCTCCTCTGTGCTTTCTGGGCAGGTTTCTGTAGAATTAATCTCCTGTGTGCATCTCGGAGTGCGCCAGTGGGTGGGTTACTGCAGTTACTGCAATGAAGTACTGGGAGATGGCCTTGTTATTGTTCCTTTGAGTAGGGCACTAGCCTGAACTGTTCTAGAAAATTCCTAGATGTATTAATTTAATAAATGACAGGAAATTGCCCTGGTGGAAAAAGCCAGGCTCATGTGAACGTTGATGATCGTAATATCGGCGACGCAAGACGATAATGTGGACTTGGCCCCCACTGTCGTCGTGGCTGTGCTGCAGGGAGTGGTCTGAGAGCTACCCGGTCAAACGTACATCACAATCAGGGGTAATTATTAACCCAAGTAGAAAAAACTGTGAAAGTTGCTTTGTGTCAGATATGAAAAGCCTGAATGACCCCACCCAGGGAGTTCCTTCCTCCAGGTGTCCGCCTTGTCGTGACATCCGGAGTGCCACACGTCTCGCACCTCTCTTTCGGCACGGTTTGGATGCCCCCATTACAGTGGAGTTGATTCTTATCTCGAGGTTTTGAAACTTTGTGCTTTCCCACATATTTTCAGTTTATGTCTCCTTTCATTCCTGGTCGAGTAGATCGGGTTTGACTGCGCGATTAGCGCGTGATGTTCATAATTAGCTGGCAGGAGTACCAGAATGACATCCCTGTGTCTATTTTGGTCCTCAGCTCGTAGAAGGGAGAGGGATATGCAACAGGAAATTGGCTCTAATCCTTCTGGGCAACTGAGTCGTTTGAAGAGGCTGTGAGGCCTGGCTTAGCACTTGGCCCCCACTGTCATCGTGGCTGTGCTGCAGGGAGTGGTCTGAGAGCTACCCGGTCAAACGTACATCACAATCAGGGGTAATTATTAACCCAAGTAGAAAAAACTGTGAAAGTTGCTTTGTGTCAGATATGAAAAGCCTGAATGACCCCACCCAGGGAGTTCCTTCCTCCAGGTGTCCGCCTTGTCGTGACATCCGGAGTGCCACACGTCTCGCACCTCTCTTTCGGCACGGTTTGGATGCCCCCATTACAGTGGAGTTGATTCTTATCTCGAGGTTTTGAAACTTTGTGCTTTCCCACATATTTTCAGTTTATGTCTCCTTTCATTCCTGGTCGAGTAGATCGGGTTTGACTGCGCGATTAGCGCGTGATGTTCATAATTAGCTGGCAGGAGTACCAGAATGACATCCCTGTGTCTATTTTGGTCCTCAGCTCGTAGAAGGGAGAGGGATATGCAACAGGAAATTGGCTCTAATCCTTCTGGGCAACTGAGTCGTTTGAAGAGGCTGTGAGGCCTGGCTTAGCATTAGCGCAGTTGTTAGCGCAGATAAAGACCTCATTCTTCAAACGTGATTGGTGGGGCCGTGCTCCTAGGCCACACCCACTTTGATGTGCTTGAATAGCACTCTGCCACCTTTAGTCCATTGGTTGAAGTTCTTAATGCAAGGCAGATATGACTGAAGAACACACACACACACACACATTGCTCTCCTGTTTATAGCCTTCCCAGCTTCTGCCACATGTCCGGAAAACGTATTTAAAAGCAGGTTTGCAGCTGTTGCTTGCTAGGAATAATTTTGAAGTTGCTTGGTGCCTCTGTGTTCTTGACATTTGAGGTCGTTATACCATTTTTTTTATTGGGAAATGAGGTCGGTCACTTATTTTTTTTCTTAGAAGCAGAACGGCAGTCTGCAGATGACTGCATTCCCTGGATCTCTGTGGCCTCTCTTGAAGTGGGAAACGTGGCTTTTGAAATCATGTTAACTGCCTAGCAGGATGTATGGTAGCTGTTTGTTAAGCTCGTTATCAGGCTGACTAACCTTATTGGGTGATGTCTGTTTTCTTCCCTCCCAAGTCCCCAGGTTGTAATGATCCTTATTGCTTTCTGTGCAGCAGAAGTCACAAATATTCCTGAAACAAAAAAAAAAAAAACGGTTGTTGTTCCATTGCGTGTCATGGTGCCATTGAGTAGGCTCATAACTGTCTACATACAGAGCTCACAGAAAATCTTATAATAATAACTTTATTGATCCCCGTGGAGAAATTCTCTTCACTTCCCCCAACCTTGCTCTCCATCTTGGGATGCTGACTTAACTCAGTAAAAAAATATTGCAAATTCATTATTACTTTATTCATTTATTTGTAAAAATAATAAGTTAAATTATAGTTCTGAAAGAGTTGTTTTGTGTTAAACGGTTCATTGACAAGCAGTCTGATTGGGTGCTTTTTAATTAGCAGTACCTTTGGAATAACATAAAACAAATGACTGCAGTTGCAATTAGTAGCAAAATGGCAAGAACACAAGTGAGGAGTCAGTGGGGGTAAAAATCGGCACTTATAAAGTGAAATGTTTGCGCGGAAGATTTGTGCAGATATGTCAAACGTTGTGTGTCATTGGGCTTTTCTTATGAGACCAATAAATTTGCAACATTTTTGCTGCATTAAGCAAGCGTCCCGAGACCCGTCGTTCTTTAGCTGCCCGATTTTCGCAGCTCTTCTCTCTGCCTCGATGGGCACCGTTTGTCCGTTCGAGCATCGCGGTCCGCAGAATCTGACTCCTCATCAAAGGTGGGCCGGAATGCCGCACTCCCCTTTGTTTGTTCCCTGCAGCCCCTTGGTGAAGCTTGTGTTAAAAGGCTACATTAAAGTTAATTAAAAATCACTCAGCCACGTGAAATTGCCCATTTTTCAGTCCCTGCTTTTAGTCTAATTCTTCCCGCCGACCATCATTTAGAAGTAGGAAATCAAAACAAGGATGATTTTGTCTGCCCGGCTTGTCCAAATGTTTGCACTGCGTCCCGAATGCTAATAACGGGTCGCCGATTCCGTCATTGTCGCTTGCTTCCCGCTGTCACGGAAACGCCCTCCTCGCGCTGTTTGCCCTCGAATGGGAATCATCATTGGCCACAAGGGCTGAAACGCAGATTTGTTTAGTTTGTTTGTAATTTTCTCAATCGGTTGCACTTCTTTTTCCCCCACTGTAAAGGTTCAGTGTGGCTCTTGAAAAGCAGACAGGCCGTCTCTACGGCAGTTAGACGTGGCAGCGACCCCGAAAACGGGCTACTCGCTGCGGCCGAGACTGTCGACTTCCCGCTGTGAACCATATTGTCTTTCTGAGAGTTTTTTTCGAGGACGGAGAGAGCGGAGGGTGGGGCGGAGGCTTCCTGTCATTGTGTGTGACTGCATATGGGAGCCGGAGAGACGCTGTCTGAGTTGGGGGTAACTAAACTCTAAAGAGGTGTGAAATGCTGGACCACTGTGATGGAGTGAGCCTTTTCTTTAACTAAAGTAAAATACTGTATATTCCGGCGTATAAGACGACTTTTTAACCCATGAAAATCTTCAGAAAAGTGGGGGGGTCGTCTTATA
>JAODKM010000059.1:1246463-1260190 GCA_026780845.1 Petrocephalus sullivani | reverse complement strand
TATTTGGTATGCTTTGGAAGAGGGGTAGTCTTATACGGTGAGTATATCCCAAACTCTTTATTTTACCTGGAAAAGTTTGGGGTCGTCTTATACGCCCAGTCGTCTTATACGCCGGAATATACGGTAACTTGTTGTTTTTTTTTTTTGTTCATTCTCTGTTGAAAACCCCAGTGGTGATGTGCCTCGTAATTTCAGTGCTATACACAAGAAGTTGGTGGGGATACCATAAGTTATGCGTGTTTGTGTTACGTGACTGTCTGCAAGGATTCGGCTCATGTCACTTCTAAAGGTGGTTTGGGCCGCCCTCGAAGCACCACACTAAGGTTTACAGCCAGCCGTGTAAGCGGATGGAAATGTAGGACTGCCACTGACCGTCATGGCCGGATGAATCTTCTGTATTTTTTGTCCGCTGTGGGGTCGGGACATTTCAAATCCCCCATCCACTCCAGCTAGGCTTGTCTCTTCCCAGTCTCTTAGCAGGGTGGGACTGCCACCTGGAATTTCCTGTGGATGCATAAAGAGGAGGTCTGTGGAGACATCTCCCCCCCATCCCCCCGGCATCCTGTCTGTGCTCCTGTTTCTCGTGTGTGTGTGTGTGTAAGAAAGAAAATAGTCAGATGACAACAGAGGAGAGGAACCAATAACTCCCAAGTAGGGAGAAGGAAGAAAAAAGAGAGCCTGGGCATGCTGACATTATTGGAAACGGCTTATTGGAGTCGGCTTGCTTAAGGCAAGGTGTAAACTGTGATCAAGGTCAAAGCCGAAGTCGATATACGAGTCTCTTCTCCACACCAGCTTGTGTAGGGTGGCAGATTAAAGGCTGCATCCACAGTGTTACAGTTTGCAAGTCACATCTACAATGCCACCCCTCCATGGGACCGAACCAGGACTCCAGCTCAGATGTTGCCCACCCCAGGCACCATCTGGACATGTGCGAAGGAAGGCGGAGAGCATGGGTGGTCAGAATATGCATTGACACTTTAATGGATAAGCACAGTAGGTAAAAATGTCATGTACAGCAGCACCAGCAGCCATAGTTACGGTGTGTTATGTATTAGGTTGCGGGTAAGCTAAACTGAAGTAATGGGTCCTCAGCCAAGATTTAAAGAATTAGACTGATTTGGCATCCTGAACATGGTTTTCTCATTATGTTACCAGATGGCAGCTTATGGGGAGAAAACAACTGCAGAGTACCAAGAACTGATCCCTGTGGCACTCCATATGACTGTTGACGCAGACGACGGAGAACAATTATTTGACACTTGAACAGCCAGCTACGCTTCAACAACCACTTCAACAACATTCCACACAACCCAAACTCAAGTTTTAGTCTTTGTCATAGGGGAAAATGGTCACTGATATCAAAGGCTGCACTAAGGCCCAAAGGCATCAGTACAGTCACACTGTCAGCATCAGTTACCATTGTTATGTCATTTATGACTTTAGTCACAGTATTTTCAGTTCTGCGTCCTGGGGCGAAGCCCCGCCTGGAATCTGTCCTGGATGTTGTGGATGTTAAGTCTGACTTAAGTTGAGCTACGACAATTTTCTCCAGAACTTTTGACAAAAATGGTACATTATAATTACAGACCTGTATCTATACAGTCGTACCTCGCCACTTCGCGCTTCGACTTTCGCGGCTTCACTCTATCGCGGTTTTTTTTCAAATACAGTACTGTGCTCAGTAAAGTATATACAGTACTATATATTCATTAAAAAGTTGATCGAGACAGTGAAAATGATACAGCAACGCAGCACGTTGTCTGAGTCACTTATATCCCCTTCCTATCCTGGCCACTGCCTGGCTCAGCCTCACACAAGTCTCTCATACACGCTTCTACATCGCTACGCATCGGGAGCATCTTTTATTTGTTATTTCTGAGGACTTTTATCTAAGCCCCATGATGGCTCCTAAACGTGCTCCTTCTAAGCCTTCTGCTTCTTATTTTCATAGGTTAGTGGTTCTGTGTAAGAACTGTGTGTGTGTGTGTGTGTGTGATTAAATGTATAATAATAATAATAATAATAGTATGATATTTAACGTCTAATATGTCTTATTTTCTCATTGTCTAATATATTTGGTAATATGAGTGTAATGGTGACTAAAGGGTATTGTTTCATGTCTAGAGGGCTCTAATAATGTTAATTGTATTTTAGAAGGTTGCAAACAAGTTTTCTATGCTCTGTTAGAAAATATTCGGTTTATAAATAAAGAATCCTACTTTGAGGAAATACACATTTCGCGGTAGTCTGGAACGTATTAAACGTGATAAAGGAGGGATGACTGTATATTAATATATGTGCGTGTATGTGTATATATACACACGTACATAAATATCTTTTTCTCCCCTTCACGTGACGAGGCCACCACAATACTGCCTTCTGCTGACATTTACAGAAAATCTGTCTCAAAATCTCAGTTCACATTCGATCACGACCCCCCTTAGAACTGCCGACGTCTATTTTAATTACCGTTTCTAAATTCATAATTCTAAACCTATATATTTTATTTTGAATATGGGGGGGGGGGGGTTCAGCCTGATATTCATAAGTAAATATTTCCCCGTGAATTACCACACGCTCCTTCGCGGCTTGCTTACTATAATTCTGGAAGTAATGCTGTCTCCCTGGTAACCGTGGAATACGTCTAGTGCTCCCTCGGAAACTTTCTTGGTGGTTTCTCTCGGTAACAGGGGCAGAATGGATTTCAGGTTGGTCAATTAAGCCTCAGTAAACGTTGGCTAATGGCGCGTGAGCAGATGCTGCCTCTCCGTTTTGGGTTCACGCTCATCAGAATTCGGTTCCATCTCTTCGTTGCCACAATGTTCGCTGTTCTGCCCAGGGTGGGCAGGATGGGTCCCTTGTCTCAGGCAGCATATGTTAACACAAGCGAGATGATTGAACTGTAGCTTCAAATAGATGGCAGATAGCGGCATGAAAGAGCCTAGGGCAGAGACTGGTGTTTGGCGGTTCAGAGGGGCTGTTTGACAGACAACCCCCCCCCCATCTTTGCTGATAAGAACTAATAAAACATTGATGCTCCTCTTCTGACAAAATTATGAAGGCGGGAATTTTTTTGACTGTAACTTTAATAAATGACTGCGTTTGTCGGATGTGTTCTTCAGCCTGGTGTAGCGGCGTGTCTTTGTGTAATTGTGGTAGACAGGCCAACTGTCTGTGTCGGGATGTGACTTTCTTACACATCAGCTGGTAACTTTTTTTAATATTCATTTGGCTCCAGATCGGTTCTTTTATGACAGTATTTTTCAGACTGCATCTGTGCCTTTAAGAATTTGTTTGAAGGGTCTGGCGAAAGAATATCGCAAGAATTGCCGTCTTAAATCACGGCTGTCATCTTATTGTGTCATCAGTGCTGAACGGTCTCTTCTTATTTTGTCATTCACTGAAAATAACCGTTAGCCTGTCAATCCTGCACAAGTTCCTGTTTATTTATTTATTTTAACAACTTTACCTCGTTAGGAATATTAAGCACATAAAATAATAATGCTGCTGTTGCTACTTCGGAATTCAATATTAATAATAAAAAGCTAAATGTGAATTGAGGGATTGTAAGCAGAGACGATTATCGTTGTGGGACCTAGTTTGTAGGACGTAGGAGCTTTTAGAAGAACAGTACAGACAAGCACAGACATTTGCTTACTGATCCTGAAGGTCCTTTTTCCTCCGAGTCCTGGAAAACCCTGCCAGACCCTAATTCCTCCCCCTGTTGTAGACCTTCCCGCAGTTTGTCTCCCGTTTTGTTTTCCTCAGTCTTGTTCCTTTCCACGGCCACCGTCATGTTAACCTCATCACCCATCCTCATACCAAACTCACCCTCGTTCCTTCCTCCTATTCCTGCTTTGCATAACTATGTTTGCTCCTCCGATGTTTGCGTATGGGTGAAGCTCTCTGCCTGTGTGTCCGGATTACTCATCCGCTGCACGGCATCGCCCATACGACAAATAAATGTTCATAATGCAGAAACCGTGGCCTGTTCTTTTAATAGCTGCGTCGAACAGCTTATTGATTGTTCCCAAGGATATTTTATAAAGGCCGAACTTTTTTCAACATAAAATAGGTAAGAGTGAGAGTGGTAAGATCTGAAACCACAATTGTTCACCTCAAGGCTGTCTGTTAAGAGTTAATCACACTTAATGTCCTAGTGAGTGTTTGTACTTTTCTTCCAAGGACACTCGCCGTCTTGCCTGTAACCTGCAATCGCGGGAACATTACCCCCCCCCCCCCCACCTCTTTGCTTTCTTAATTTAATTTTGTCATTAAATGGGGGGGGCACTTGGACCCAGGGGTGGGCTGAAAAACTTGTGCTGCGTGTGTTTCGACAGTGGCTAAACCCAAGGCCCCGGAAGGAGGGGCTGGTGGGGCAGGACGGCGTGAGGAGACGAGACTGGCATGATTACGAGGCCATCAGGAGGGACGCGGCGCGCTCAGGTGCGGCCCCATCTTGCTGCACGCCGCCAACAAAGAGGTCTCATGTGTTCCCAGGAATAACATCAATGCTGACATATTCATTGTCCTTCTAGGCAACGGAGAGCAAGGCAAGCCCTTTCCTCTGACAGACGCCGACCGCGTGGACCAGGCTTACCGGGAGAATGGGTTCAACATCTACGTCAGTGACCGGATCTCTCTCAACCGCTCCCTGCCCGACATCCGACACCCGAAGTGCGTACGCACTTTTTTTATGACCGTGATTAATCTTAAATGCTCCCCACCGCGGTTGAGGAGCAGGTTGACCAATTAAGTCCCATAATCCTTTTGACTGAATTCTCGGGTTTTTAAATATTTGTTCTAAAAAGCTACCTTAGCATGACTCTGTGGTATAATGTGGTGGCATGACTTCTTTAAAGACCCAAATTTAAGCACATCTTCACTTCCCGTCTCCCCCTGGTCTTCCCCATGTGAAATATGTCTCCGTAATGCCCGGTGTAAATCTCGTGAGGTGACGGTGATGTACAGATGTACTCTCAGCAGGCCTCCCGCTCCCCAAAGATGTTTAGTGTTTCATCACGTTATCCTAAATTGAATTCTGCGGTGTGTCCCCTGGCGGAGGCAGGCCGGGTCCTCTCCCATAAATCAGATCACTCTCGGCGTGTCAGTGCCACTGTTGGCAGCGGTGGCCGCTCTAAGTGCGCTTCCAAGAGATCGGGGGGGGGATAAACCCCCTCCATGCTGAACTGCCCCTCAAGAACACATTTTTTTTAATAGTTTTTTCATCTTCATTAAAATTTGAATGATTTTAATTACGTTTCGCGAGCTATCATATAGCATATGATAGCATCAATTCTGAAATATTTGTTGTTTGATAATTTGGCATAAACTCAAGAAATACTGAAAAGCTTCTGCTGGAAGTCAAACTGGTAAACATGACTGGTTCCAGTGAAGAGAGGAAACCTGACTTGCTGGTGTGTGTTTGCATTTGCACACACATTCAGTCCATGTCTGCCGTCTCCCAGCAGCTGGTCAAAGTTGTGTGGGAATCACGAGTATCGCACCTCCAGTCCTCAACTGACCCTCTGATTGGGCAGTATATTTACATTTTATTTACTAGGCGCTTTTATTTTAAAAGTGAGGTCTTTTTTTTATTTTGAGAAAGTCAGGCCACCCAGTCCCCGGAGCATGTGGGGTTAAGGGCCTTGCTCCGGGGCCCCTCAATGAAAGCTCTATGTCCACCCTGGGATTTGAACCAGCAACATTCTGATCAGACTCACTGGTCTAACCGCCAAGCCACAAGCTGCCCTGCCCTCCCTCATAACTTGCCCCACCCCATTTCAGATTTGGGGATACCCACCCCCCGCGGCACTGCCCTTCCCGGGTCAGGCCCATGGCAGAGATCCTGTTCTGTTTCCTTCTGAAGCACAGATCTGTCCAGAACACCCTGCCAGCGTTTCCTGGCATGAAATCAGTCAGTCTTGGGTGAAAGTCATAACAAGAACATCAGGGCAGGAAATGTGAACTGAATAGAAATTGGATTTATAATAAAAAAAATAAATAAACCCATCAGACCCAGGCAGATAACAGGATTGACAGGCACAGTTCGGTAGTGTAACTGAAAAGTTTTTAGTATCTCCAGGAGATTGCAAGGCTCAGCCGATTTCAATCCATCCAGCCTCTCCTGTGAACCTGTGAAAATTACATCCTACTAGTTTGTCGGGTTAGTAACTACTACACAGCAGTTAGTCACCATTCTGATAATCCGTGGATGATATCACCCCAACCTCCAGTTAATCCAACCAGTTTTTAATAATAAATTACATTTTCATTTCAGTCTACACCCCCCAAAACGATCAGAGATTTCAGAACTTTGTCGTGTCGTTGAAAACTTAGCGTAGCTTTTTACCTGGGGAGCAGCTCAGTCGATCATCTAGAATGCATAGAGATTGAAATGGCTGTTGGGGTCGACCTTTGTGTTGCTAAGGCAACGGTCCCCTCGCTGTGTCACAGCTGCAAGCGGAAGCTGTATGCCGAGAAGCTGCCCAACACCAGCGTCATCATCCCCTTCCACAACGAGGGCTGGTCATCGCTGCTCCGCACGGTGCACAGCGTGCTCAACCGCTCGCCCCCGGAGCTTGTGGCCGAGATCATCCTGGTGGACGATTTCAGCGATAAAGGTACCCCCCCACCCTACCCCCTGAAATGTGCCACTTGTATGGCCACACCCCCATGAGTAGCTCTGCTCCGGTGTGGACACACCCCTTTATAGCTACACCTCCATGATTAGCTCTAATCCTTGTGTAGCCACTCCCCCATCATTAGCTTTAATCCAGGGGTGTCACACTCCAGTCCTGGAGGGCCAGTCCCCTGGGTAGTTTAGTTTTTTCCCTGGTCCACCACAAACGATTGAGCTGAACAGCTGTGTGGTAATTAGCACAATGAGCTGTGAAGAGTTGAATCAGGTGTGTTAAATGAGGGTAACCCCAAAAATGTGCAGGGCTGCGGCCCTCCAGGAGTTTGACACCCCTGCTTTAATCCGTATGTAGCCACACCCCTTTTGTGGCCACACCCCCATGATTAGCTGTTATCCTTATTTAGCCACACCCTTTTTGTGGCCTAACCCCACAAATATCCCCTCCCCATGTCGATACCACATGGCGGTTTTGTTCCCTCCAGTTCACTGACGAATGGTGAGGTCAACATGCATTCAGGCCGAACACCACGTGGTTAAAACGAGGTTTTATGACTAAATGTTTAATAAAACTTTAATTAGACCTCCCCGACACATCTCACATTGAAGGATGTGTTTACCGACTATATTATTAATGAATTTTTCTCCTCATTAAAGGCTGAGGGAATGAAGTCGTTAATGCGCCTGTGATCCTTTTTCTGAAAGGTACACGGATGAGTTTAGTCTCTTTTGGGAGGTTTATCCTTTTAGCACCAGCCTCACTCCCTTTTCTGGCAGGGAATGGTACCTTCTGAACCCCCATGTAATGAACCCTCTAGCACATTGGGGTAGTCCTGCTTTAGGGGTGTCCGTTGGGGGTTTGGGGGTTGTTTTTTCACGTATTGGATGTCCAGGTCCCTCCTATTTGAAATTTGGGTCATGGTGCTGACCAGTTACATTTCCTGATCTGTTAATGCTGAAACGATGAATCCGATCATGACATTTGTACAATGAATCATCATCATAGTGAACTTTCCGCATGCCTCTTTAAACGGGGGAAGTTTATTTACATGCTCTTCTTGGTTTTAATAGCTAAAATTGTGCTAGAAATGTAGTATAATTTCCTGAGGCATTGTAAGCCCAGAGAACATGTGATCACGGAGCAGCATCCAATCACAGCTTAGTGTACGCCTACAAGGACTAATTAAGGTATTATGAAGTCTGGGCCGAAGGCAGTAAGCGCTAAACCCCATCCAATCCCTGCTTAGTGTCCACCCACGAAGGCTTAATTAATTCCAGCCGAATAGTCTGTGGTGATTGGCAGTAAGCCCTAAACCCTGCCCACCATGATTTTCCATCACCCGTCAGTTAAGATCAGAGCCGACGTCTGACAACTTCGTCGGCACTGAGAAACGTCCCTGAGCCTGCATTCCATTTACCTCAGAAGTCGAAGCTGGCAACGCACCGAAGCTAACCACATTCCAGTCGACAAGCTGGAAAGCCTTTTAGCAATACCTATTCTAGCCAGGTTCATTTTTAGCAGTATTAGTTGCTGAAACTAGTTGCGCTAGTTTTGCTGGTTTCATAAACTCCCAACACACCCTTGTCAAGCGCTCTGGGACAACTCTGTTGTGAAGGGCGCAATATGATGAATTGAATTGAATAGTTGATGATATCGTGTTAAATGGTATTTTGCACATGCGATCACCGTAGCACCATAACGTGGCCACGGATAGCAGTTGGACTACTGTGAGTATGACAGATTTAAGGAGACACAAGTAAGACATAAGTGCTATTAAACAGTATGTAACTACAGAGGGTCCTCCGGCTTTCTGTCCATCCCCACTTTGGGGGGTGTGCATGTTGTCGGAATTTCCGAGTTCAGAGAGTCCAGATGCACAGGAAGACCACCTCTTTGTGGTTATGCGTCTCTGCAGGCCGCAAGGCCTGAACATGCCGCATTGAGAAGGGGCTGATGCTTTGTTCTTTCCACATCTTTAAAAAGCAGTGAATGACCAGCGGTGGGTAATCCAGGTCCAAAGAGTAAAAATCCAGACCAGGATTTTGTTTCAACCAACTCATTGAGCACTCTGTGCGACTCTTGATACTCAACTGGTTGGTTGAAACAAAATCCTGGTCTGGATTTGTACTATTTTGACCTGGATTACCCACCTCTGTGAATGACTGTAAGTCATCCCACTTACTCATTTTGTTAGTTCCATAAACAGTGCTCTGCCTCTTGCAAGCTGGCCACAGATATCAATAATTGTTTGTATCCTCAGCCGTTTAACGTGGGGTAACTCATCGCAGGAATAACCCAGCAGAAAAGCGCCGTAAGTCTCTGACAAGCCGCGTGTCACGCTTGTAAAGCTCGGCATTAATATTCATGTCTGAAAGTGTACCAAGCAAGAAGAACAGTGTCCTTATTGTTTTAAGTCTCCAAAATGGATAATAATCGGAGAATAAAGGCTGAACTGCGTTCAAAACGACGTCATTCTGTTTTTGGGCTTCGGCGGCTCAAGTTTTCTGTGTGTTTTCGTTTTTTTCCACAGATGTTATTCATCTTTAAGTCGCCAGCGGTAGCTGGTAATGACGCGGGATCTCAACCAGTGCAAGCCTGAATACTGGGTCTGGGTACTAATTAGTGCTCTTTTTTATTTATTTTTCCCCTTGGAAACTTCTGGATAATTATTGCTTTGTGCGATCGTCTCTTGAGCACTAAAGATCCTGTTGCACGTTGTGGAGGATATTGGTGTTATATATCTGCCCATCTGGTGTATCCCCCAGCCTGGGGTTGGTTTGGTGGTTCTGGGGCTCCATTCAAACAGTCCAACTCCTGCCCCCACTAGTGTCGTGACTGGTTGTGCCCAATAGGGGGCGCCACATATGCGTAGTTTGAGTCTGCCGCTGACCCCATACTTGTGTCCTGTGCTGTGTGGGATGGGCTCCAGGCCTTCAACATTGCTTAGGATGGATGGATGGATGGATCTCCGTCATCCTGACCCTTTTACAGCTCCACTTCCTCCTGCTTCTTTCGTTTCCGCCACCGGTCCCCTCCGTCCGCATCCCCGTCTCGCTCCTCTCACGTCTCTGTCTGCCACCTCATTCTCTTCATCTTACTGCCGATTCGTGATTCTCCTTCATTCCCCCAGATAAGAAATTATGAGCTGTTCTTTTCACTTTATTTTTTTTTAAATAAAAAGTCTCTTCGGATTATTTCCCCCTTAAAAGCAGAAAAGCCACAGGCGCAAGGGATTTTCTCCGTGAAGTAGCCTGGATTGTTATGTAAAATTTTGGCAAGGGCTCTCTTAGTGCCCCTAATACAGGTTTTGATCAATTTTCTTTGGCTTTACGTGTGACATTACAGCTGACTTACCTGGGTGACGCACCCTGTCCCACCTGGGACCTGAAGCACACCAATATCAGCCGTGGGGACAGTCCTGTACCAGACTGTGTTCGGTTCAGACTGCTCTCTACCCTATATAAAGCTGAACTTATCTCAGACTCTGCCCCCGTTATTAATTGATTTGTGTACAGGGGAAAAGGGCCATAATTAAAAGACCATTTTTCTCTCATGACAAATGTGCATTCTTGTCAAAAGGATAACAAAATTAGTGTGGTTCCAGTCAGAACAACATTATGATAACATCATTTATGCCAAGCAGAATAAATTGTGTGCAGTGAATTTAATTTATCTTTGACATATAAATTAAAGATTAAGGTATTGATTTTTCTCTTTTTTTTCCTCTCTCATCAAAGGAAAGCCAGTGTGCCCCCCCCCCTCTTGCTTAATGCCTCCCCCATAATCTGTTTTCTCACACTCATCGATTCGAGCCTTGAAAGGTCTCCCTGGTTTGGCCTACGCAGGCAGGCCCACCTGCATGTTTTACATGTCCACCCTGCTGGGCCTTGTTTCCCGTAATGAACTCCTTTGATGTTGTATGTCTGCTTGTAATTTGGTAGTGGGGTGCAGAGATGTGGGGTGGGAGATCGAGGAATGACATCCCTGCCTCTGGCTCTTTGTGGGGTCTCGGCACTGATACTGAGAAGGATAGTGGCAATCATCTATCCATCCATCCACCCACCCATGCATCCATCCATCCATGCATCCCATAACTGCTTCTCTAGCACATGGGAGCGGTCATTTTCATCACATGGGGGGGAAAGATAAAGGTCTCTAGGGTTGGTTTCCATCAGGGCAGAGAGAGTATCTTTGTGGTGGAGGTGGGGTTCCTTGGGGGTGTCATGAGGGCTTTGGCAGCTCAGCAAATTCGGGGGAGTGGCTAGGAGAACTCGAGGCCGGATATGGCTTGGACACTCTCTCAGGAACAGAGCAACAGAAGATCCTCTGTTTTCTAACATTACTAGCATCAGGAGAACGACATGCTCCCCACCTGACATCACTCCCTCAGTCTCCTAAAAGGAATAAAACTTTCCATTAACCTTAATGAGCCTAGCCCTGTTCAGTAGGCTTTAATTATTTTAACCACCTCTCAGTCTTTAAATCATTAATGAATGGAGATCATATTGTGTTTGCCGTATTAGGCCTATGAGTCACGCTTCCCGGAGGAGTTTCGGGGATGCCCGGAACCCCATCGATTCCGCTTTGCCACTAAACAGTGCTGCCCTTCATTGTCCGCAGGTGCTCGGCTGTAAAGGAGAATCTTGGATACTTTCTGAGACATTTAACACTCAACTTAAAATTCCTCGTTATATTAACATAGCCAGGGATTATCCTCAATTTACTTACCCGTACAGTAAAGTTGAGTATCAGTTGAGTAGATGCAAGTGAAACGCTAGTAGGGTAAAGCAAATAAAATTAAACCTAGTAAAGTAAAATTCCAGTAAAGTAGCTGACAGTATAGCAATGGGTACTGTAAAATGCTGGTAGAGTGATGCCAGTAGAGTGATGCCAATGAGATTGAATGCCAATAGAGTGATGCCAGTAATGGCAATGATAGTAAATACCAGTACAGTGGAGTTAAGTAAAATGTCAGTAGAGTAAAGTAATGGCAATGATAGTAAATTCCAGTACAGTAAATAATGCCAGCAAAGGAATCCCAGATCAGGGCCATGAGATTTACGAAGGTGTCAAACACGGAAGAGATGAACATCTTGCTCACGCCGGTAATTTTACTGTGGGGGTCAGGGGGTTGGGTCAGGCCCCCCGGGTTTATATCATCTTGTGGTAAAGCTGAGGTGTGTTTGAGCTGCTGGCAGAGTTGGTCAGTCGGACTGCATTTAGCGGGAAATTACAGCAAGACAAGGTCCTGTATGGGTGTATTGGGGGGGTCTTTGTACAAGGGGTACATGTGAATGAGGGGCTAAAAATCGAGTTAAGATAAGGAGCTTTGAGCTCAGATCCATACCGACCACGGTACGAAGGACAAAACTCTCCCTGTTATTTTCCTGTGACCTGCCGGAACCTTCCGTGTGGGGTGAGGCGGGGGCAAGGTGGCTGCACTGTAAACCTGATCAGCCCGCACACCCTCTCCCCCCTGGGCTGGTCCCCATCGACTGGAGCACTAAGGGGGCTTAGGGCTGTGATTACATGAGGCGTGAGAATGTTAGCTGCCCCCCCATCCCCGTGCCCTATGTCAGTTTGCTGTTCTGTTTCCCCCCCCCCCACCCAGAGAGCAAAGAAGACCTCCACAGGGGGCAGTCGGCTTCCATTTGTACAGTAGAACTTTGCAAGACTGTGATTGGCCGATTTTGATCCATCAATCATCCATCTCCTGTTATCTTCCAATCAAAACCCGCTTTCTGAAGTCGATCAGAGATGCATGTTTTTGAATGTGTGCAACTGTGTAAAGTCACCAGCAATAGACATGATTTAGGGATAGTGTACAGAGATTGCCGGAAGATGTCCAGATGTATGATGGGATGAGTTATAAGCCACATTCATCCTACTGTCTTTTTGGATGATGGGATGGCTGCTAACCAGGTGAGAGCTGAAGCTGACGTTAGATCCTCAACTGTGCTGCTTGCACACGGGGCTAATTATGTAGTTCGGCTCCACACCAGAGGACCGCACACTGCTCATTAGGCACTAATTGCTTTTCAGTGGCACCTACCCTGCACGTCCTGGTTTTGCGGTCATGGGGTAGGGTTGGGTTAAGGGTATGGGGGGTGTGTGTGGGGGGGGGGTCATAGGGAACCATATCCGGGAGCTGTGTGCTGTTGATAAAACAGTCAGTGAATCCGCCGCGTTTGAAACTGCGATTCCGTACTCCTGCCTTCATTACTGTTGACATTGTTGCCATTGTGGCAATGTAGACTTCAGACCTGCCAGATTGCCTGGCCTTTGAAGCGATGCTGGAAAGTTTCAGGATCTTATTTAAAGCCAAAATCAGCACAGTAAGTCATGTTGCTCTGTGTTTTCTGGGAGTAAATCAGCCTTAGTACATGCAGGACAGCTGTCTAGGTTTGCAATGGAATTCCATTTTTTAAAACCCCAAAATCGGGGACCAAAAAAAAAAAATCGGATCTGTCCTTTTCCACTCCAATCTGTTAAAGGAGACCAGGAATGTCTCTCGCACAGCATCCTTCTATATGGGATCTTATAGTGCGTTCCATTTGCCCTCGGAACTCGGATTCCGAGTTTTGAAGCCGTAAGTGACGACATGCGCGCTCCCGTTTCTTGGAAATCCAAGAAATATCTCAGAGCAGCCCAGAGTCTTACACCCGCCCGCACCCACCCATTCACCCGTGATTATATCAAAATGAAATCTGCACCCGCCCGGGCCCGTTAACATTCCGCCCGTTACCCACCCGTGCCCGTGATAAATTACACACAAATTAAAAGCATTCTATTGAAGCGCTTTATTTTTTCTATGCACCTCTCCACGTGACAAGCGCTAGGCCTACCTGAAAACTGAATAGGCAATGCTAGGTAGCCGAGCCAAGCCTAAACTGGTCAATTTTACTCCAAATATTTCTTTTTTTCTCTTGAACATTCACAACGCTGAAGTAGGGCTGGACGATATGGCAAAAATTTATATCACGATATATTTCTTAATTTTGGTCGATATGATATAATTCCGATATCGATATGGACAATATTAAAAAGCCTCAGGATTTATTTGTATTTAGCCTTTACAAACAAGAA